>JAODKC010000111.1:1175510-1197958 GCA_026777985.1 Mormyrops attenuatus
CTGAAGACCTTGTTATTACACCCCCCCCCCCCCCCCCAAAATATCCATGGGGGCCACTAGGCCATACTCAGCATTCAAAGTCCAAAAGGAGCCCGTGTTCCTCCTTAACTGAACTCCCCCCAGCCTCAAGCTTTCATTTAAGCTGCCCAGCCCCAGTGCAACTGGTGCCCACTGACATTCATCCACAGCCTCACCATGGACATCTGGTCACATGACGGGAGGCTCACTCGCTGGTTTGTTAGGACGACACTTGGACTTTTCCTGTAGTCCCAGGTACCATGTTCCACATACCAGCTTCACATATACCGTCACATACCTACCTGCGCAACTCCATTCCCCACATCTTGCAAGGGGCCCCCAAAATTCTGCACCTGTCCAGATGGCTTAAGTTGTCTATATACAACAACTGAATGTCTAGTCACGCCACCTGATCTTTATGAACCTCAAGGGAAGAGCAGCATAATATTGCGTAATTTCTGTGGGAATATCCGGAGCTATTTACTCGCATTTTTCCTGCGAGTGTCCAATGGCTAGAGCGGTACAGCTACTTCTCTTAGACTCCCATTTAGCCCCCGCCGTCTTAACACATAACTGATTGATCATGGTGCTGGATCAAGCACAGTCAGATGTTACTGCCAGCTAGTTTGCTGCAAAATGGTCTCTGTAGTACCGAAAAGCACATTGGCATACAGCCCAACAAGCCAAAATAAGCAGCTCCAATGCTCATCCTGGCAGCGCTACAAAGGGGCCCCTTGTCTCTCATGCGATGCACCAATGCCAGCTGTTCCGACAGGTTATGGGACTCGAGCGTTTCAACAAGGACCAAAATGGGACATCAAGGGGAGATTGCACCCCCCATGAAGGACAAAAAGCAAAATAGAAACAACACAGAACCAAAAACAAGGTAGGAGTGCAGAAAAGTAAGGATGAACAGCAAGGATGAAATCCCAAGGGATTCTGGACTGTATCCCTCCCCCAGGACCCAGTGGAGGGAAATCTAACAGCTATGGGGTGAGTCATTGGCATCACGGGGCTGTGGCGGGGTGGACAGCACGTAGAGGATGGGTTTCAACATGACAGGGGTGTGGATCCAATCAGTGCACTGACATACTGCCTTGTAGGGAAAAAAAACAGAGCCACCTGGTGCCAGTAGGGATTATTTGAGGCACTCCAATTTAACGGGGGTGGAGGGTTGGAGGAGCAATCCTAGACTTTGGCAAAGCCAATTAAATTTAAAAAAATAATAAAAAGAATTGAAGTAAACAGCTAAAGGAAGCCGAGAAGTATGAATCTCTGCATAATGACAGAAGAACGAATAGCAAAGGCTAACTGCCCTCCCATTTCCAGGAAAACCTCTGGTTCCCAAGCAAAGAAAAACTGCTCTTTGCAAAAGAGCGATCCTTCCCGATGACAAGTGTCATTGCAGTGTGTGCGTGGGGGCTGTTCAGAAAAACACTTCAGGTCCTCCTTAATAAAGAGTTATTTATGAAGCTGTTCAGCACTGGGACATACAGAGGTATGGTTTATCAGCAGCGTAGTACTCCGTGCTGACACATGCCCTCTGTGTGTGTGTGTGTGTGTCTGGGATGCAGTGGTGGTGCTCCAAGCCCAAGCCCCTCACGGCCTGGGAGTCGTTTCCGTGGGAGCGTGCGCACAGACATCCTGGGAGAGCTTAGCAACAAGTGGCAGCAAGTTGCTAGGAGACACCTACATTGGGCGAGGGGGGGGCAGGGAGGCCAGCGCACTCCAGAGTCAACAGGCCTTGGCGGCAGCCAGCGCTAAGCTCCCGATGCACTTTAATGAGTGAAAAAAAACAAACCATAGAGGGTTCTGGGAGGACCCACCACCGGGGCCCATGAACAGCAGCTCATGGAGGAGTGGGGCACCGAAAGAGAGAAGAGCTGGAGGCTATTTTGATTCTAGAAAAACAAAAAAGTGCATAAGACCCAGGAAGAACTTTGTAAAAGGTCTGAGAAACACAAGCTATGGTAGCTGAACTAATAAATCCCCCACAAATGCATCTGCACATCTTATTCCCACGACAACGATCTGAAAGTCACTCTGTGCTGCCTTCCTACCCGTGAAGAGCGCCCCAGCACTTACCAAAAATATCATGGATCACTCTCAGCATCTAATCTGATATGTAGCCCCACACAGATGAATAGCAGAGACTGCGGATCATCGTCTCTCGCGGCCAGTGAACCCCACCAGAAAGACGACGTCCAGGTACGCGGATTTAAAAACTTTCACAAATAGCTTGGATGTCTTTTTATGGGCCAAGCAACTTTTATCAGTCTAGACCAACAATCGTTCCATCACCTTGGCAACGTACTTTCCCAGGATGAAGCCCCCCCACCCCCACCCCCGATTTTCCAAAGAGCGCTTTCAGGGTGACTGCCCTGGCCTGGCACCAGCTTTGAGCAGGGAGCTGTAAGGGGAGAACCATCTCAGTCTCCGGATTCCTCGGCGTCACCGTAGCAACGGGCAGGAGCGACTCTGGGGCCGTGGCAAATGCCGGCCGGAATCTGCACTCGACCTCAGCGGCGTCCTTTTCAGACCGCGCAACCACCAGGGCGGCGGGGCCTGGGGCCCACAGGCATCCCAATTTTCGGCCAAAGCCACTTCAGCTGGGACCCGTGACGACCCATCCAGGTCCAGAGTGCCGCAAGGGCAACACCAGGGTCATTTGGTGACCTCCCTCCCTCCCCCCGCCTCTGTATGGGTCACCCCACCCCAACTCAACACCTGCAACACTTAAAACTCAGAAGCGTGTCCTCGAAACACATGCTATGCAGTTCTGAAAAAGGAGAGAACAAGCCCTGGAAGCATGCGATTACACACGTCCAAAGTACAGGGTCAGGGCCAATTAGGAAGTATTAAAAGATTGGAGTTCAAGTTTGCTCTTACTGGGACCTCTTACGTCACCTCTGTGCCCTCACCCCCCCCCCAAAAATGCTCTTCCACAGTGATGGCGGGGGGGTGGCTTTGTAAACACCACCTCCCCCTCCCCCCACTAACCCACCAACACTCACTGGCTTTTTCAACCTCCTCTGCAACAAAGCGAACAAAAGCAGGCCAGAATGCCCCCCCCCCCGAGGAGAAGAGCCACCCCAGTCAGACAGAAATGCTCTCACGGGCCGCCTTTTCCCCCATGAGGGTATTCAAACCACTCCACACGGAGTTATGCGAGCCTCAGCCGCCAACAAAACACGGAGCTTCCCCTGGAAACGTCAGTGCTGCTTCTCAGAGATCTGTCAGCACGGCAGTTCCACAGGGACACCAAACTCCTCCGCTCCCATTCATCTTTTCTGTAATTTCCTCTACTTGACTGAGACTTATTTTTTTAATAATAAAATTAAATCAGGGCAGGTACTTTGCCCATGAGAACCACAGAGAGGACCTAGCCAGTGGGCCAATGGACATCATTCAGCTTCAGCTTCATGCCCGCTGGCCTGGTTTCAGTCTGAGGCAGAACCCTGCCCCCCTCTGCCACAAACTGCCCCCCCCCCAACCCAGCAGAGAGTGAACAGACGCTTTCATTCCCAGGGGTACGAGCAGAGAAGTCACTTGCACAGTGACCCAACAGCACACAAAGCCCATGAGGGCTTCAGACACCTGCTGCATCATTTAAGGTCTGAGCGAACAAACCGTGCTTCACTTTCTGTTTCAGTTAATGGGAAAAATTAATGAAGCAGACGCAGAGGAGGGGAGGGGGAAATAAAAGTCAGCAACCACCAGTGCTAACAAGAATTCCGGGGGGGGGGCACCTTGCCTGCTGAACAAAAGGTGGGTGTGTGGAGGGGGTGCTGATTGCTTTGGGGAGGAAAAAAAAAAAAAAAACAGGCCGACTCAGCGTCCCGTCCCCCCCGGACATTTAATATTCAGTGAGGCAGCACTGAAGAAACCAGCTTTAAAGTGCGCAGGGCTCAGTAATTACCAGACACAAATTTCCAGCTGTATAAAACAGCGATAAAAGTCCTTTACCAATGGTCAACTATAGAGGCACAGCTTGGATGTGAAACTTCTGACCTACAGTCAGCGGCCAGTTTATGAGGTCACCTGATTGTTAACACAGATGGCCAGTCATGTGGCTGCAACACACACAGCATGCAGACACAATTAAGAGGTACAATTACTGTGCGGCACAGTATTAGAAGGGCTAAGGTGCCTGATCTAAGGCATTTAAAAACAAAGCGATTGTTGCTACCAGACATGGTGGTTCCTGCACCTCAGAAATAGCAACTGGCCTGGGATTTTCACACACTACAGTGTCTAGAGATTATAAAGAAAGGTGCAATCAACACAAAACATCCAGTCAGTGGCGGTTCTGTTGCCAAAAACACCTTGTTAAAGACAGAGGTCAGAAGAGAACGGCGAGGCATATGCAAAAATAAAAGCTCAGTAGAAAAAGACTTCTCTGAATGCACAGTTCACCTGCCCTTGAAATGGTCCCGAAGGAAAGATTTGTTCCTACCTGGTATGAGGTAAGGGGTACAGTGCCAGAGAGCGAAACCAAATGCCACGTGAGAACCTTAAGAACTACCCCTTCCTGTATGAAAGCTTAAAATTCCTCCATCCTTGTTATACTGTAATTAGACAGTAAAGTAGATTAGGTACTTCAACTCCTCCGTAAAGGACACCACACAGCTGCTCAGGAGATATCCAGTCCCAAGGAATGACCCCCCCCCAAGAGACCCACAATGATGTGTGGGCTACACCGCCCAAGGGAAAGCAACGGGAGTGCCAACACACACACAACAAATATCCCCCACCAGGAAGGAAGCAGTTGGCAGTTTAGCCACGGGACGTTAGTGTGGAGCCTGGTAAATAAAACCGGAACCAGCAGCCAGACGACCTAACCACAGGAGCTGAACCCCTTCTGCTTGAACTTTCAAGTGTCCCGTCAGAGGCAAGAAAGTCCAAATGGACCAGAGTAAGGGCTGGCTTTTGATGAGGCTTCACAGGTGCATGATGTGGCACGCCCACTACTCCGCGCCGTACCCAGATCTCCTGTACAATGCCTGCCCCAGATGGCGACCAGCCCTACCCAGGATGGGACAGTTAAGGACAATGCAGCTGCGAAAGGAAAGAAGCCAAAACCACAAGCCCCACATGACCTGCTCTGTGTGAAAACAGCCGCAAGACCACACTGCAGTCCTCAGAGGCTTTGGGGTCTAGCAAAAAAGTCTGGCCTGGGCCATGCGGTGTGACTGATCTAGGGTTAGGCTAGGGGGGTTTGGCTTTGCCCAGAGCATGCAATCTGGTGACCCCAGTTTACAAACCGAGACCTTGGGACCTAATCACATATCACAAAGTGCATCAAACAAGCATATTTACAGAAACACACCATTTACAGAAACGAGGTAAAATGCTGCCAGCACAAGGCTGGTGACAAACAACTGCGTTTTATCGAATGTTTTCGCCTGAAGGAGAAATCCTAAGCATTATGAGAGGAATCTCCTGTGCTTTCCATTGTGGTGAAACGCACCAAAGCCTGATGTACGGACCACTGCGCAGAGCAACCAAAACAATCCATGCCAGATGGCATTACCTGATGTAGGAAGAGCTGCAGCAAAATCTTTAAGGAGTTACGCCAACCAAACTTGGTGTAGGGGTTCCCAAACCCCGGAGGGGGGACCGGCACCTGCCCGTATTCCAGCAGGCCGTGGAACACTGGCGGTTTGGCAAAGGGGCAGCTTCATTACCAGAAATAAACTATATTTTCAATATTTTTATGATGTCTCACATTTGCGCGTTCTGTTTGCATCTGGGTTGGATAGACGAACGGACGGAGACAGACAGACAGACAATGTGAAAAGCTAAAGTTAAATTGCTGATTGACCTGCTTGCACCACACCCCCCAAACCCCGGCTGTTTGACCCATACATGGATTTTTTTTTGCACGACAAATGTCTGAACACCAAGAGGTCACAAGACAAAAGCTCAAAAAAAAACTTTAAACTTAAAATCATTTCTCTCAAAAACCGACCTAGTGATACCAGCACTGCCTCGGAGATAATGACCATAATTACTATACACGTGCCATTTTTACATTCCATGCTGAGGATTTCACCGCTGAGACAGAAACACCTTGAGACACACAATGAAAAGGGGATGTTCATTACCAGACCTCCTGTCCTGTCACCCCCCCCAAGATACGAGGGGGTAGAGTAGCATCAGATGCCTGCTCACAACAGGCACAGTAAGCAGCCTTTCCTGATAAAGCTGGAACACTACATATTAACCCCTGGAATAACTGCCTGTTACTGAAGTGCGTTTAAGAGGAATGGGCCAACCAGCATGAGAAAGGCCGACCCGGCATCAAAGTCCCATGGCAAGTAACCTTTATTATCCGGTTTACACACTACCTCACTGAACTGTACACAAACTCTGCACTGATGAGACACTTTGATCCCTGATAACCATTTACAATCCAGGCCATTTTATCGGTGAAGTTTTAACCTGACATGTAAAACAACAACAAAAAAAGAAGTCCTCATGTAAGGATTAGGATGGAGAAGACACTTCCCATAGTGGGGCGTTAAGTGAACCCAGGTTATTCTACCATCTTCCTAGTCACATGGGCAGCTCACAGCCCCACCACAGAGTCTCCGGTGGGCAGCCTGTCAGACGGTCTGTTTTCACCACAGGGGACATCGGTTACAGAGGAACTTCCGTGGTGGAGGCGAGCGTGTCACATTTCAAATTCCTGGGCCTTTTTCAGACATGGTTCATTCTATTTCTCCTGGCCTGTTCCTCACTGGCACAAATTCAAACTGAAGCAGACATCACTGATCACGCCGACTTATATAAGTGTGAGCTCATACCGAAACACCTCATGCAGCCATCGAGTGCCTTTTCAAGACAGCCAGGAAAGAGAGGACAAAAGAGGAGATAAACCCGACACGCAAGAGAAGTGTTTACACGGGGGCCTATTACAAGTCTTTCTTCAAATCAGTTCTTAAAATTTGCCAGATCTGAGGCAGGTCCTTCAGACACACAGCAAGTTGCATAATAGTTGAATAGCTTAACTCACAAAGTTTGTCCACAAAACAATGCACATCTTCTGACTGTTAATGAAATGAAAGCATATTAAAGGCAAGAATTACATTAATGATTGTTCATAAAATTATAGTAGAAAAGGCAAGCCCAAGGTGAACCCAAGGTCGGATCTCTTTCTCCTGAAACATTCACTGGTAACATCCATAGCCAAGCCAAAGTCCCCAGTGGAGAGCTGGTTTTAACCACAAACCTATACTTAAACTTTCAGCTCTAGCCAAACTTCCAGCAACAGTAAAGTAGCTACGCCCCATAATTCCAGAAGGAACTGTGCTAAAATATTCCTCCCCTTCCTGCTACCGTATGGTGTGCAATTTCAAATCACATCAATTGGTCCAAGTTCGAAATGGCTACCTTCATTTAAATAAATATGCATGAGTTTGAATGCAAAACTACCAGGTGTCACCTGCTAGTCGCAAATCAAAAGCTGGTGTCTTTGAGAGAGACATAATAAATATTTAAATCCAAAAGACAGCAGTCAGACTGTCTGTGATTTGTTTCTGGACGATGCTGTTCTCTTATGCTTGTGTTGTCCTGTCCTACACGAGGAGTGTTTCAACAGCGCCCGGTATAGCGCCCCCTGCTGGAGATGAACCGCAGCTGCCGCCAAGCCTTCCGCTGACCTGCGCCTGCCGCCGATCAATGAATGCTGAACCGGGCTGCAACAAAAGCAGTGGCGCTACCTTCACCTAAAACGCCTTAAAACACGGGGTTCACACTGCTACTGCTTGGTTTCAATATATAAATAATGTACAGTCTTCGTGCAAAGTTAAGCAAGTTGCTCCGTTACTTTCTTAACAGTATAACCCGTTTCAGTTATTTTAGTTTGTTACAACTTGTAGATAAACTAAAAAGAACACCGTACTGACAGAATAGGTCATTTAAACAACAAACACTAGGCTCAGTGTTTCCCTGCTTATTTACTTTGTGAACAGGTGATTGAGACACGTTCAGAACGATCACCAAATACCAGAAAATGAAACACAAGGCTACCGGACTGTGGCGCAAACAGAATAAAGTGCTCAAATTAAGTTTCGTCTTAAAAAGTGAGTTCCAAATTTAACGTCATGAACGCATAGCAGATCAAAAGTGGACAGCTAACGTGGACTTACTGGCATCGTTAATGCGTGCGGGACAAAATTAAATCCAAAACCTAATCAAACCATCCATAAAAGAAGTTCTGCTCTCCACAAAAGGTGCAATCGGAAAGCTTTCACGAAAATGCGGACAATTTTCTTACCTCAATGACTCGTCCAGAAACAATACTGACTCCTGTTTATATTTTTAAATCAATATCGCTCCAAAAGAAGTCCTTCTGACCTAGGTGGGGGGCTGTGCGAAGGATCTGAACGCCAACTAATGCAATTTGTTAGTAACGAGCAGTTTCAGCTCCGGACAAATTTGTTTTCCATCCGCAAAAACGATCCCGGAATTTTAAGGATGACGAAAAAAATCCCATTCTCAGGAAAACCACAGATTTCTCCAATTTAAAACCAGGTTGAGGCTGTTCTAACGCTGTGGGACACACATGGCTTTATGACACACTTCTCTAAGGCAGCGATGAGCTCAAGGAACCGGCAAACGGCGTTTCTAAGGACGGGACTACCTCACCGTCTGCCCTGGAAACTCACAGCACTTAAAAGGGGATGGGTCATAAGGAGCGAAAAGGGCCCGGCGACTGAGGGGCCCACCCCCTTCGCCGACCGTGCGCTTAAAGGGGCAACCCGATTGGTACTTGGCAAAGCCTGGGTTTACTGCTAGTTTTACTATGAAGCTTAAATAGAAATAAAGGTGATCTGGAATAATTATGCTCAATAATTAGAAAACGAACATATTATCAGAAAAATATAATGTTAAACAAAAATGTATTTTTTATTTAATAACATGATGAAAAAATGTGGTATATGTACATATACATACATACACAAACATATAACATATAAAATGGTTTATATATAAGTATGTGTTGGCTGCATATAATCACACTGTAGCCAGGGTGTGTATATAAATAATAGGAAATGGAATTGTGGGTAGCTGGGATGCCATGGATATGCTGTGTCAGGGTGTATGCAATTTCCAATCCAGTTCCAGTAAACCACTCCTCTTGCTGCATCCGCCGGAGGGACACAAGATCACACTGTGATAGGCTGATTGGCAGCTAGCACAAAAATCCACTATATGTCAAGTTGCTCACAACAAGCTGATTCAAAATATGCCAACGTTAGATTTATAACCGATAAAGGTGTATGCCACCCACACCAAAATCCATTACATGCCTCTGTTCTAACAGGGAGGCTAATTTAGTGAGTCAAGAGAAGGCTAGATCCGGAGCTACATTAAGTAAGTAATTAAAATGTATTTATAAAGTGCCTTTCACAGACCAGAGGCCACAAAGTGTGGTACAGCCCTAAAACGATACATCTACTTTGCTGAAAACCATGCACCTGTACTACTAGGCTAGCTAAAGCTACGGCGTGTAATATAGGTTCAACAAGCGACGATCTGTATACGTGTATATGACATGATAAGCCTGTGCAACCTTGGCACACATTTACTGCACAATGATGGGACCTACCAGAATGAGAATTGCAATAATAATAATAAAGAATAATAATGATAATAATAATAATACGTTTTAATTACGTTAAGCAGCTACTGGATAACTTATGTATAAATGTTGGTAATGTATGTCAATCTACGTATGTGCGTATAATTTATATATAATGTACATAATGTATGTTTAGTTTATGTATGATGTACGTAACGTATGTCTAGTCTATGTATATTCCCTCCCTCCGCCTCCCCTATCCCCCACCATATCGCATGGTGAAGCCGCAACTCTCTTTTCATTTACACATGTGCCCACTCATTGTGTGAATGACAGTAAAAATTGAATATAATAATAATAATAATTGTCATAGAATAGGGAAATTACAAGCATCAAGTATCACTATCTCTTTATTACACATCTACACAAAGCTGATGTAAAGTACACTTGGCACTTCTCAGGTTAAAAACAACAACAGGTTTATGTCCCCATTAGAAGCCAAATTACCTGAGAGCAGTTACCAGCCGTCAAGTTTGAAAAACAATGTTTAATTGGCACAACATTAACCAATGAAAACGACTGTAATGAAAACGAATGATTGTAGCTTTGGCGCAGTTGGGGCAAATGGGGAGGGGTTTACCAGATCTGGGTTGGAAATTGCATAGACACGCTGTGGCAGGAAGTGAGGAGGGCAACCCGCTGCCATAACTGTTTCTATCGGGTCTCACTGGCCTGACAAAGATGACAGCTGCTGCAGGAAGTGCTCCCCTTTCGGTGATTCACAGGACTGGCCCGGCTTGCCCTTGTGTTTCCCAGTGGGTGCGACTGACGGTCTGATGCTGTCACCCCCCTGGAGATGTGAGGCATCCATGCTACCATGCTGACCTTAAAAGAGGAAGGCCTACAGGTACATAAAAACAGAACGGACGTGATGTTAAACCTACACCAGATTCAGGCACTCACAGAACAACAAATCCCCACTCGATATCAGTGGTGAGCAGATAACAATAACAAACTTCTGCCCACTTCCAAAATGGCAGATACACTGGGAACACCTCATCAAGAAGGCAAAACAGAGAGTCCATTTCCTCAGGCAATTAAAGAAGTTCAGAGTCTGTCGTCATCACCTAGTACAAGCATCCTGACATGTTCTATTACAGGTTGATCTGGTGGAACAGATTCCGTCACTAAGAAAAGCCTGCAGCGAATTGTCACAAGGACCTCAAAGATCTCTGGTGCTGCTCTTCTGTCAACTGAATGTTACTCCATCCAGCGTGCCACTAAAAGTGCCAAAAGGATTACGGAGGCCCTCTCACATCCTGTGTGTGATCTGCTTCTGCCGTTTCCTTCAGGCAGACGACACATAGCGCACAACAGAAACAACACACTTAAAGTCCTGCTTACTCCCCAGTGCTATCAGACTCCTTAGCCATTCCTCCAGCTTGTAACCACACAACAATGCAACCTTTGCACATTTGCATATTTACATTTCATAAAGGGTCCTTTCTACGTATCACATCTAGCCTAATAACCTAATAACGAAAATAAAATACTTGAAATATGTCTATATATTAAATAAAATGGAGTAACAGCCATAATTGCATCAGTTATAGCCCAATAAATACCCAAAACAATATTATTTATAACAACCAGAAAGGGGTGGTTTGCATATTATATGACCACGCATATAATTTCGATTGATGGTCATTTGTGTGCAGCAACTGGACAGGATCTCAGGCTCGTGCATCATGCACATATTCACAAGATAGTTCTGACATATCTGACGGGAAATGTGCGTGCACTGGGTTTGATAAGTCTGATTTTTGTGCATATACATTTTTTCATGATGAAGTTTGATAATGAAGCCCCCCTATGGGTGAGTCTCTGTTCCCCATGCCGCGACGGTTTGTGGACAATCCTCTTATCGACCCTTTTGGATATGACGTACTGGGGAGCCCAATGGACTCTTCAAGCCCCCTACCATGCAGGTTGCGTCACCTTATCTGGTGGCATGTTGTTCAGGGCAAGAGGGTATGAAGCTGGAGATCCTGTGTTCAAGTCTGGCCTAAGACATGAAGTTACCAAAATCACCAAAGCCCTGCTACGGTTCATGGCTTGTTTTGAAGTCGTCTAGGCACCGTGACAAAGTCATTCCCTGAGTCTGTGCAACCCCAGAGTTGAAAACCATGCAGCTCAGACCATCTTGACATCAAGGGATGGGACGCAGAAGTTGACTGAGCTCCAGACTGGCAACTTAACTACCCTTCTCCACTTGTACCTGGACTTAGTTGTGGATCCAGTTGTCCACCTGTCCCCTGTGTGGAGGGCCTGCCTCAGAGGAGTGGGGATTAGGGTGAGAGCATTTCCCCCACACTCTCAGAAAAAAGGGTGAAAATTCATACCTTTGCTTGTCACTGAGGCTGTACCCATAAGGGTCTGCCAATTTACCCTCATCTGTAGGTAACTGTACCTTTTAAAGTACAGAATTGGACTAAGGAATATTTCTGTACCATTGATGGTACATGAATGCAGTTTGTACCTTTGGGACGTTCCTCAGAGTCCATTTCTGTACCTTAAAAGGTATAGTTCTAAGGGTACAGTCCCAGAGACAAGCAAAGGTACAATTTTTTACCCTTTTTTCCTGAGAGTGCAGAATCAGAAACCTGGGAGGTAGCTCCCACCCAGGATGATCTGCTGGACCTTCAGATAACAGTAAGGGCTTCGTCGCAAGTTCCAGGCCCAAAGGAAGACACAGCCAGTGTGCATCCCTCAGCTGCATAGTGCCACAACCTGTGTGATCTCCGATGTGGATGTGTTACCCGCCAGTGTTTGTATGTGATCTTTCCAGATATTTTTACTTATGTTCCTCTGCTCGTCTTTGCGTATAATTCCAGCCCTCATTTATCGGCAAGTAACTGACCAGTTTTGAACCCTCAAGGTCCCTTTTGTTATGTGTTCTAATACAACAGCTTGAGCTAAGCTGCACTGAGGACTGTCCTTCCTTCATGCCGAGTCCAGACAGTTTGTCCCAGGTCTCATGGATAAACAACGCTAATTTATAAGCTTCATTGCTGAGAAGCCAGCATATCTTATAATTTGTCATGCAAATTACCTCACCACGCTGACGAAATTATCAGTCTCCGACTGAGTATCATAAAGGACAGCATAACTAGGGATGAAACAGTTACCGTTTTCGCGGTAAATTTTCCGACGCTAGTATCACCATATCAAATTTTAATTAGCGTTAACACCGCGGTTAATTACTGTGCTTTGAAAAACGTATTGTAGTGTGTGCCAGACCGAAGCAGTGCGGCAATAGCGAGAAAGAATAACACCTGTTTTCAAGGTGAAACAGCACCCTTTCACTAAGCCTTTAAAACAAGTAACACAAGTATCAGAAACACAAGGCGGTCTCTGGCCGGAATGTAAGGCATACACAGTGTGGGTAATTTACACAATAATTAACACGAGGACCGGACAGGGTTCAAAGAAGACACAATCAGGGGTACACAAGGCAATCAGGAACACAAGTATTAATAA
This sequence comes from Mormyrops attenuatus, assembly GCA_026777985.1. Lineage (NCBI taxonomy): Eukaryota > Metazoa > Chordata > Actinopteri > Osteoglossiformes > Mormyridae > Mormyrops > Mormyrops attenuatus. Next base: position 1,188,658 of record JAODKC010000111.1, read on the forward strand.
CACAAACAGGGGCTATTTACAATTTTCCCAGCATGCTCCTGAGCTGTTACTGGGGTCTGTCACATACGAAGCCCCATCTCAACGGCACTACATTAAGTTAAATACTGCGCAGGATTGTCACAAGCATTAAACAAAGTTAGCATCAGTCTCCCAGACGCAAGTGCATCATGCAACGTGGGATTGTTTTGTGTTGAAAACATGGCGGCAGGCAATGACAGCGCGAGGAGAAATTTTCGGCCGTCTAGAGGACTCAAGTCAGAGGTCTGGTCCTATTTTTGGCTTTTATAAGACTGCAGAAGGAAAACTGATTGAAGATGGCCATGCTGTCTAGAACATGCAGAAAGAAGATACCTGCAAAGAGGAGCAACACCTCTAGTCTTTCAAGTCATTTTCGTGAAGACCACTCTACTTTATAGCGAATACAAGGTAAATTAACTTTTAGCTCAATGCATGATGTGGGGACCTTGGAATGGGGGAAAATGTAATCGTTTGTCTGTATAACTTAATAGCTGTTAAGAATGAATTACGATACATTTGCTTTTGCATATTCTTAAAACGGAATACAGTTTAAGCCAGTTTATTTCCTTTATCGCTATGGATTTTCCTATTGTGGAGTATTAGGGCCACATTATTACATTATTAGGGTCTCAGTATTAGGGAAAAAAATAAGATTTAAAGAATCCTGACGTAATTTTGGGCTATGTGCTGTTTTAGAGGGGAGATATGTCCTGAAACTGGCTGTTCTAATAAGTGTAAAGGCGGGAGCAAACCAGTCAATGATAGCGGAATACACGGTGTTTGTTTTATTATGGTGCTAATGAATTTTTTTTTTAAAAAAAACCTTTGGTTATTGCTGTATTTTATTGGCTACATCATTGTTATTGTAATGTTTAAAGTGTATAGCGATGCTAATTTTATTTGTGGTTTTCAATATAAAACTTGGTGAAATGATTTCGGTTTATGTATCAGATATTTTCAACCAGTTTTAACAACACCACAATAATACTGATAATTTTGGTCACTTTTGGTAATTTTGGATAATCCTGATATTAAATAGTCATACCGTTTCATCTCCACACCCGATGGATCCTACGTAGCCCAACATTTCCCAAGATTCATTGCGCAGGAGTAAAGTGGGTGTGTCCTGGTTAGGCGATAGGAGCGACGGTTCGTGACTCAAGGGTAAAGGCGGGAACAGCTGGTGACGCAAATAGGAAATTATCAGTAGGCCAAATGGTGCCATTTGACAACACTGTCTCCGCGACCTTCGAAGGACAGGTCTATAAAAGCTACACCTTTGTAGACCGTGTCCTTCGAAGGATGCAGTCCCTGAATTCGGACACAGCCATTGTATTTATGAACAAAAATACCGTGGTATATCACCGTATATGGTATTGCCATTATACTGCCCAAGCCTAGCCAGCACTCCTATCTCCCATTTGTCCCTAATCTGCATCCCTGAAATGTGTATGCCTAAAGTGGGAAATCTGGTGATAGGACCAATTCAAGCTCAAATATTGAGGAAGAAATGCCCGGGATCTTTCGGACAGGTGTGTTCAACCTTGTAAATGCTCAATAGGTGATTCAATTGGGATCGCCTCCTTCCGCAGTTCCTGGAGCGGATATAGTGTAGGACAAACTGTCACAGAGAGTAAAGTCAAAATAATTATACCTCAGTTTGCAATATTAAAACACTTGGAGGAGGTGGGGTACCACTGTCCCTGTCTCTCAATCAGTGTCTGCAGAGTCCTGTAGAAGAGTACGTGCTCTGTAATTAATGATTAGATGCAAACACGAACGTTGTTTTTTTTTTCCTCACTTTGGCTGTCAATTTTGGGGTTATTTGTAATACCCCAGAACGCAGCTGCCCCTCAGTTTACGGGTCATTCCGCCGAATCAATGCCATTTTTCTCCACGGCACATTATATGCATAAATTTGCATGAAAAGTAGCTTTATAATTTTTATAATTATCAAGCAAATTTTCATGAACGATGTCCTCATTGCAATTTTAAGATACATAATCTAAAACATTAATAAAAACTACCGAGAACACTGAAGAAAAAGTTTGACACCTGTCCCTGCTCACTAATGCTACACTTCACCATCAAATATGATTGAAAACAACACGGTATGTCCTATTTATACTTAATACATTGTCCTTATAGTAAATCAATAATACGTTACTTAGAAGAACTTTTCACTCAGTTCTGTTGCCCATTTCCGCCCCTAAAAATGCAGATTCCATCAGTGGCATCTTCACCTAGAACTTGCATCATCTCAGTCGCTATAGATAATAGGAAAAAGTTCTCTCACTGTCTTACTTATCATAAAAAAATACAGAAAGAATCAATATGCACAAAAGTTCACCTATGGGAACCTTTATGGCAGTGTGCTGGGGTTAATGCCATAGGAAGCTTGCAACTCTGCAGTTATTGAGTTAACAGAGCGTTGGTGACTTTTACGCACTACGTGCCTCAGCACTCGGCGACCCGCTCTGTGACTTTACATGGTCTGCTGCCTGTTGCTTTGCCTGCAAATACAATGATTTTTAAAACCACAAATATATATTTTTCGAACTTGTAGGCCTAACCTATAATTTCTTTAAAATACACACTTTATTGAGGAGAACACAAAAGAACTAGCTTATATGATTTTCAAATGACATCTAAACAGTTGCACCTCGAAAAAAATTAAAGTTGCCTGAGACTGACCAATGCACATTTTGAATAGTTAAATATGTGTGTTATTAGATTCAGTGTTGAAAAAGATGAAGAAATGAAATTTAGCTTTGAAAATTTGTAATGGCACTGATTTGGTAGAATTGCCCTTATGTCAAATTGCAGTAATTTTTTTTTTTTCTTTATTGGAAGTGTGTTTTGTACGGATGGGCTCCTTTGAGTCACTTCTGTGGACACGACACGCATGTCGATACGGATTACACCATCTACGTGACACCAGACACAGCACCATGCGTATTAGACGGGTCTTTATGTCCCCTTTTATCATCTCCCTTTTCATATAAATGAAATGAATCCTCTGTGGGCCTGGCTCTGAGATACTCTCCTTTCCCTCCCTCAAAATATCGAAGAGGAGGGCGGTACTTCCCCGTTAAATAAACGCATGCTGACGGAGTGGATGCCGAAATAAATGGACAGTTGGTGGAGGTGGCCCACAGTGATTATAAAGAAGCAACTTGAGAAAGAAAAAAGTCTTACTTTTTCCAGCCCCATCTAGTTTGCCTCTAAGCACTGCCCCCCATTCAAGGGTGCAGAAGTGCGGGGAAGGTTGTGTGAATGAGCGCGCCTGTCCGTCAGGGCACGCCATATTCATGTCCGGAACACTGCGCCATTCATTCGGCTCCAGCTTCCAACCTGCCTCGCTGAATATCAACGCAGGCAGAGGGGGAATGAGGGGCGTCGGGGGGAAGAGACCCCAGCCAATTCAACAGACATTACTCTACATAAATAGGTGCTGCAAAAAACTGTAGAAATAGGTGCCTATCTTCTATTTGCACTTATAATCTGGAGTAATAGTTGGCGGGACATGAAGGCTTTTTTACGTCTGTTTTTAACTGTTATAATCATTCTCAACTAATCTCAACCATGAACCATTTATACGTATGCACTATATAAGTTTACAAGTAACATTTTTATTTTTGCATTTAAGCATGAAACGATTATAGCGTCTGAAAACTTTAAACTGAGAACTATCTTTTCCCTCTTAAGTTGTGGGTTATGGGAATGTACACAAACAGATAAATCTCCTGTCCTTTAATCCAGCATATTACTGCCATTGGACTGATTCAGTAGCTTTGCGGTACAGTCAAGACGTACTTGCTGTAGGAAACAACAATTGTGCAAGAGGTTGACAGGCGTTGTAACCACTGATGCATTTGCCCCTGGTTGACTTGACTGAAAGGCTCTGTTGCCTCTCTGTGATCAGAGTGAAAGTAGTTCGAAGGTGAAGGATTCGAAAATAGTCCACGACTTACTAGGCTGTATTTATGAATATATGTCAGTTTTTCAAAGTGTCACCTACTGGTTTTGTTTCGTCTGTATATTCTTGCTTCCTGTGTGAAATCAAGTCTAGCTTCTCCTCACCCGTTTGTCGTGTACTTCTCAGTGATGCTCGAAACTAACAAACAAACAAGTTTAAAACAGTGCTGGCCTTGGAAAAAGTAAACATATTTCACCTACATGCAGTACTAACATCTACCAATAGATGTCAATCTTGCCCCTATAATTGTTATGAAGCCACATGACTTCGGCTGTTTGTTACAGTGTTGGGATGGGATGCAAAGCAGGTGATCCCAAATAACCTGTTTCTGTACACTTGATAAATTTAGCTTGCCAGCATTAAATCATAAAATACATTCCTAAATTAATCATTACTATTAAACTTATTGACATTTGGGATGACTGATTACTGATTAGTATACAACTTTTTGTAAACGGGTAACCCAACTGTCACTCAAAATCCACACGAGGGCCCTACTGTTGACCCATAGGATGGTAACTAGTACACTTTGTGACAACAAATATAAGCTGAAACATATCTGAGATTCAAAAGCACAAGTCAAATAAAGTTTTGAGTATCAGCATGTATTTTTGTTTTAATTTAGCCTAAATCCACAAGTTATCTAAACTTAAACAAAAATACATAAGTCATACCTTTATTAAGACTAAAGCAGGTGAATGTGTGTTCCTGTCTAAACATTTTAGCTTGCTTTTTTTTTCTGAATAACAACAAAGTGATTGACTCTGCGGCTGAAGCCTCTTTGCCTGTGATTGGATGACCATCAGTCTGAGCCGACGCAGTATAGTGACATGTCCGTGGGCCCTTGAGCAAGGCCCTTAACCCCCAGCTCAAGGAGGGCTGCACTCAGATTGACCCCCCCCCAAGCTTATATGTGTATATGTATATGTGTCTGTGTGTCTCATGGAGAGCGATGTGGGGCAGGCGAACAGAAGCCTTCCAATGTACTTGTACTCATACTTGCAGAAATGGCAAATAATAAAAGACAGTTTCATTTAAATGATTTCATAAATCATAAACACTGGAGGTAGCAAATCGGAAACTTGAACTGTGATGTTACATTTCAGATAATAGGTAGGTTGAGGATAGAAATAAAGAAGCAGGTGAATGTGTGTTCCTGCCTGCAAACATATCGAATGCTGTCTGTAAACCAAGAACAGGTTAAACTTTGCGGGACCACAAAACTAAAGGTGCTCATGAATGCTGGGTGTGCAGCGCAGTCAAACCACATTGCCATGTGCTAAATGTAGAACCAGCACTGTTGTGTTGGCTAAGCAGCCTCTGACCACAACCACCTACATGTCAATTGAGTTTCATGCCTGGGCAGAATTGAGTGCACATGTCATCAAGAGCTTTGTTATTGCCCTTATAAGGCGATTTCCACCTCAGTAAATTTCCAGAATGAAACACTGAGTGACAGCAGTTGTCATCATGGAGAGACTCATTGTGTTCTTTGCGTTGTGTTGTAAGTATGTATTTGCAATGCAGTGTATTTGCATATTTGATTCAGGACCTTTGAAATGCATCTGCAAGGGTGTTTTATTGGTTGCTTGGTATGTGTTTACCTCTGCCTCTGTTTCTTCAGGTCAAGACAACTTGGTCCACTCGGCTGACAAAGTAGTCAGTGTTGGGGATACAGTCGTACTGGACTGCGACCTGAAAATCTTGAATAGCACGGTTGTGTGGTTTGGACAGCACTGGGGCAAGGTTCCTTTCATTTTACTGACTAAGGAAAATAACACTGACAAATACTTCATAGGCTATGACAAACGTTTTTCTATTGTACATGACCCAACCAGTAATTTGTCCAGCCTGAAGATTTGCAACATTACTGATTCAGACCTGGGACTGTTCTACTGTGTGGTACATTCTTTAAAAGTTTCTATGATTATAGGTTCTTCTTACAATCTTACACTTGCAGGTAAATGTATGTTATGAAATGATGTGATCTTGTAATATTCACGAGGCATACACACTTATGTTATCAGTAGGTATGGCTAATACAGAAACCTTTTCCCTTTTTTTATTGAATTCACAGAACATTCAACCCCTCCGCTCACCACAGTGCCACATCACCCAGCGACGTGCACTGACCCCGGAGACCTGTCCAAGACTGTGGTGACCGCCCTAATCTCTGCTTTGGTGGCCGGCCTGCTCTCGTCTGCCGGTTTTTACTTTTATACCCTCTGTCGAAGACCAGGCAAGAATTTTAGCTACACACGGGGGCATTTACATCAGACCCACTATCAGTTGGTGTTTTTTTGACCACTGCCTTTACCTGGACAAAAACATCTTGCTTATTGAGCAAGTGGAAACCATTTTTTTCCCCACAGAGTTTTTCTACTACTGTAAAAAAAAAAAATCATACATTTTGAAACTATTTTTATGCACATTCTATTAGCCAAACACATAATGCAAAGCTTATAAAAACAACAAACTTAAAATGCAGGCTGTGAATATAAAATATAACTCTGTCCTGTTTGACATTAGATGGTGACAAGAACCAAGAAACTGACCCTCGGCAAAATGACCAGGATGAAAAAGAAGGAACGGTTCAGGTATTTCAAATAATTCATAATTATGCCAGCAGTTTGTAATGCCCCTTCATAATCACACCAATGTGGCAGTAAGGCCAAAATAATTGATTGTAAATGTATTTACACGTAGGTGTCAAACAGGGCAAAAAATAGCTGTAGGAGAAACATGTGGCCAATCAAAATTTAGCATATAGTGTTGCAAACCTTTGTGAGATAGTGACAGCAGAATATAGCAAATGTGTTTAGTGTTTATCAGTTGGCTAAAAATATCAGCCAAGGTCAAGCTAAATCCGCTGCATAGCGGTTTATTTACAGCAAAAAATGTTTTTTCTGTTTTTCTATATTCAGTGAGAATTAGTGTAACTTTTCTTTCTTTCCTAGACATAAACACAACTTGTGTTTCAATGCGAGAGGAAGTTTAAAGTATGTAATTTTACATTGTCGATGAAGTGCGTCTTTTTCTGTGCTGCTCAAGGATACAGACGTGCGTTAAGAAAACCGTGTGTAAATCCATTCTTATCCCAAACGCTTATTTTGAGCACAGTTGCAGGGCTGGCTAACAATAATAAACAGATCTGACATCTTAAATTTCCTCTCATGGAGGCAATAATGTACAGTCTTGTTTTCATGGAGTTGATGTATTTTTTATTTTTTATTTTAAGTTTATTTTGTTGCTTCCTTTGTTCCATGTTAAGTATGATCTAAGATAAGCAATGACCTCCACCAGGAAAAGCAGAGGGAAATGAAATGGGATAGTAAGAAAAGATGAGTCATTAACATGTCGTCGTTAGTGCAGAGGCTCGCCTACGAAGGGGATTATTATGTGAAACCCTCCTCTCAGGACGGAAATATTGTCTTGTGCATTTAAATGCAAATGATGTGTTTCTGTGAGTTTGGTCCAGCTGTTTTAGGTCTGCAATGTGCAAGAACTGCATGTGTGCCTTGGCTTCAGAGTTGCATGCTAGGCATAGGTCTGATGATATATATTCTCCACATTGTGTGCTGCAGTGGTGAAGGGATAGAAGTATCACATCACAGTGATAGATAGAGAGATATATATATATATAACACCCTTTTAGAGAGTGATCATCCCCAAACAGAGCATAGTTTTTTTTTAATTGCCTTTTAAACATTTTAGGATAAATGACCACAGTTGCATGCTTCAGTTATTACTTATTACAGTGACATCATTGTGTCACTGATACTTTACGTTTCTTTATTTTTTTAAAGTAAAAAAATGTGTTTTTTTTTTTTGTAGGATGAACATGAGTGCGTCATATACAGTGCCATATATATCAACCAAGGCCGCAGTCAGCCCAAAACAAGAAGCACACAGATATAATTAAAAAAAACATCTAAAAATGCATTTAAAAACAAATAAAACTGGCTACCACTGTAGTTTACATGAATCTTTTGTTTTACGTGAAACTGAAGTGTATAAGCTGTAAATGAAGCTTGTAATGTGACAGTTTCATTCTATAAAAATGAAATTCTTTATTTACAGATGGTATGTATATACACTCATATATTCACCTGTCCTTCTTAGTCTATATGTTGTCCTATAGTTCATGGCCGTATGTATTCTGTACGTCGTGTTTGTTGTCAGGAATCATTTCTGCCTTAAACTGGCTTATGTTTGTCCTCTTTCCCTCTGTGCCTTCTGCATAAATGAGTTGCAGTTGTTAATTACAGCACAATACTAAGATTCCCGGGATATTTAGGAGACATAGGGTAACTCTTCTGTGCATCTGTGTTGCAGATCATCCACAGAGATAAGAGTCAAGGTATTTTCAGTTGAGATAGGGCCCACGGACACGTGGCTGAAACCGCATAAAACATGAGAATCAAAATTTCCAACCACAGCTGATTACTTAGCTACCGGATGTTCAGCCTGTATAAGTTTCGCAAAGTCTTTTACAAGACAACAGTGCAAAACTGCATGCTCTAATGTCAATGTAAATTTCAAATGAAAGGAAATCATATCTGTTGGCAAATGTTGCAGCCTCAGTAATGAAGGAATTAAATTTCATATTGATTTCTCTGTGAAAATGTGAACTACCTTGGATACAATTGATAAATGTTTTTTATGTGTGTGTCTGCATGTGTTTTTTTTTGTGTGTGGCTGTTCAACTTTCACACCTCTCTGCAGGACAAGACCTTTTGTATATATAAGAACCTTAGTGTTACACCATACAGATGTTTACTGACAAGCAGGTTAGACATCAAACACCCCCTAAATTTGCAGCATGCTTCAAAAATCTGATTCCAGAATCCACTTGCTCATTTACAACTGAGGACACTGCTAATTGAACACCCTCAGAAGATGCTAGTTTTGATGTTCTTGTAATACAAGAGATGTGGACAGGAAGCTGATTCCAGGTATCGATAATGGCCCGATCACAGTCCAAAACTGGTAAAAACATGAAACTCCAGTCAAGAGTAAAAGAGAACTAGTAATGAACAAAATCCAAAACACACTGTCAGCTTATACATGCTGGGATCAAACACAATAAGCATTAAACTGAACAACAACTCAGAAGTATTCTGACCAGGCAAGTAAGACTTCACTGGGTACCAAACTTTTTGAGGGACAGGTGCTCAAACGGGGGGGGGGGCAGGGCTGCCCGGTAATTTTTTCCAGCGGGGGGGGGGTCCCCCTTGGTAAAAAAGGCACGAGGACCATTACGGTAGGGAGGCACTTTCATGGCTTGAGGTTCTCAGAAACTCC
>JAODKC010000111.1:1224099-1236881 GCA_026777985.1 Mormyrops attenuatus
TTCAGCCACGATGGCATCCATGTCCAAATTTCGGCTGTTGTCCATCTCTACAATCACTGAGGTGTCCTTGATCTGGCCCTGGAGCTCCATAAGCTCCTGATGGTGGGAACAAAAATATTTGCTCAAAAGAAAGATATCACTATTTAAACCCTTCTTATTAATATTGGTATTCATCAGCAGAACCAAAGTCTGTCCTAAATATTTATGCCACGGTCTGGAAGATCGTAGATGGGCCTCACTGCTTCATGTATCGTCCTCAAGAAATTGATTTCATCCTGAAGAGCATCAAGCTTAGCTTCAAGTTCCACCTTGCGCAAGTAGGCAGCATCAACATCCTGTCCAACAGGGGAGAAGACATTTTTTTTGTGAGCATAGTATGTCATTTTTGTGCTTATACGTAACTATGTTTTTGCAGACATTTTACACACTCACTTTCTTCAGCAAGACAAATTCATTTTCGGCTGTGGCACGCTTGTTGACTTCATCTTCATACCTGGAAGCAAACAAGAACATACAGAAATATAAGACAGAAGCTCTCCTGCAACCAGGTACAGTGATGGTGGACATTTACACCAGTTAAATGAAAGCTCACTTTCTCTTGAAGTCCTCTAAGATTCCCTGCATGTTTTTCAGCTCACTCTCCACCTTGATCTTCTCATTGCCCAAGCCATCAAGCTGCCTGCGCAGGTTGGCGATGTAGGCCTGATACATAGCGTCAATGTTGGACTGGGTGGTGGTCTGCTCCTGCATCATGCTCCACTTGGTCTCCAGCATCTTGTTCTGTTGCTCCAGGAAGCGTACCTGTGGGGATTTATATATTAAGCTATGTTAAACTTTAAAAATGGCAAACTACCCTTGTGTCCCATTTCTATAAGTAAGTAACCTAAGATGAGGAACATTGCACTGGCCCTAAGGGGTTCCTTGGCGACATGGCACAACATAGTATTTCATTTATATGTAATTCACCTCAATTTTCCTGAAAAAATAAATCCACCTTCTACAATGAGCTGTGATAGGCACAACTGTGACAAAAAAATGCAGTTGTGTAACGTTGTAAAATTCCACCTTTTAAACAGCTGCACACAAGTATGAAATAAAATGTAATGACTGCATGTTCTGGTACAAAATGCACGTTACTGTACTGATTCTATTAAAGAGGTGTGGGTAACGATTAAGGGCCATTTCCCACCCTAAGTCACTGCGTTTTTCCCTTCGTGGTCTGAGGGCTGTATAATGTCAAGCGCCTCTACGTGGCCAAACGCAAAATTGCATTTATTTGAAAGCCTAATGTAACAAAAAACTTTTTATATTTAATATGCATCTAATAAATAAATGCTGCAATCCAAAACGCATCAAAATAATTATATAATTATATAGGCCTAATAATCATATCGCAACAATAGTATATAAAAATATATTAGTATATTAAAATATATTACAATTAGGCTAGATTTAAGTGATACCTGTCTTGTCAACATGCACAGTTAGACTAGAAGACTGGTCCATTAAAGAAAATAATTGTTTCAGTTTAAATGAGTTAAAATAGCTTCAAATAAAGTTGGGTTCCCTCACAGTGCATCTACTACCACTCCTGCAAGAGTGAGGCACGCGGAGAAGAGTGCAAAGACAGAGACGACCAAGAATATTCGCTCTCGTTTCGATGCATTTCAACTGACACCGAATGCATCACATGTTTTCCGGTGGATCATGAAACATTACTTTCTGTACCGACTCCATTTTGAAACAATACGGGATGCGATTTGTGTATTATCTTCATACATATACTAGGTTAGGGATCCCGAGCGGAACTGTTTGACCAGGACATTTGTCTAATAGTTAACGTTCAGTGGTGTAGATTTGTGGGTTTGTACTCGCAATGAGTACAAATTGCTTTGGAATAATACAACTCAGCCTACGCTGTAGCGTATAGCCTAATCTTGTTTGGAATATGCAGTTAATTAAATTATTTCTTTATCAATAATGCCTTAGGGGGTAGTTAATCAGCTTTATTAAATATTTATTTCTGTAATAAAAGTATTTAATCAAATCCAATGAAAGAGTTACGGAGGAAAAACGGCAAAACTAACAAAAAAGTAAACAAAAATATACATATTGTTAGACAAATTAACAGTTTTTGCGGATTGGCTGCAATAAAATGAAAAGGTTTAAAAAGATTTTATCGATTTCTTTTAACTTGATCTTAAAACTGCAACAGTAGTGAGAGTTTTGGCTACTTATTTGGGGATGATGGTTTAAAATCATTAAATCAGAGCAACAAAAGACAACATTTTAATAAACCTAAAAAAAATGTTACGGTAATGACAACTGCGCTACACAAAAAACCTAACACCGTATCTCCTTTTTTATTTTCCAGAACTTCTCGTGTTCATGAGAATGACGGCGTAGTAGCATAACCCACCATGCTTTCATTTTCAAACAAAGGGATTTCTGTGGATTTCAATTAGGTTCACATGGTAAATTAAACAGTAAATCTCCTACGTTATCCTTGCGCGCATAACCCGCTTCTCTTGATTGATACATTAATTACTGTTTGCCCGGCCGCGCCTTCTTTTCGAGTTACGCACTGTGGGCGTGGCAAGGAGAGAATACGCGTGCATTCAATCCTATACACTTGATGCATTATTTAAAAGCCTCGCGCTCACTAAAATCGCGTGCTAAAATACACCAATCCAATGGGAAAATACGGTTAGGGGAATGTGACTCCAAAACTTAGTCACTTACGCTAAATAAAATTTAATTAAAACAGTGATACCAGTGACCAATAATTATATACATTTTAAATAAGGAATAATAATAATAATGCATTATTGAATTACATCATAAACATCTCTTATGAGTCTATGAGCCTTGATGAATTTCCTAGTAACCGTTTTAACTGAACGTGCCAAGAGTGAGGAATATTGATCCACAGCCAGTTTGCGTCCGGGCATGCGCACAGCAGAAATACAACGGATTATGGTGTGCAGGGGCACTGAAGGCGACATGACTATAGACAATCTACGAAAAGCAAATGTAAGTGAATTTAAAAAGGTGGTTGTGTGTTTTTTTATGATAAGTGAAGTATTTTTAGTTTTTTAGAATCTAAGACCTATGCAATGCGTGGATGTACAAAAAGTTTGATTCTTTCAGATTCGATTTGAAAACCAGTCCGACCGATTCACTAAAAAGAACCGATTCAAAAGAATGATTCGTTCACGAATCCCGCATCAGTATCGTTCACTTGGATGTTTCTTGTTAAGACCACGTCCCATTGTAGTTTGTGTAGTGCTTTCCTCTTCAACCAAAAATAGTGCATATACAAATATGATTCCGTGTTGTACTGGACTTGGGTAATACTATTTCAGTCCCGTTAGAACAGATATGCGGTGTCATATCACGCAACGTAACTTTTTGCGCTCAGAAGCACTTATGCGCCCAATGGTATATTATGGCTCTAAATTTATGATTGGTCAGAAGGATGATAGCGGTTACTGCATTTTTGGGGGCACTCAAGTACATAAAACTTGGGATCCCACTCTTAGAAACACGTTAGTCAGAGCATTTGACAAGACTTAGTCTAAACAAGTCTGATCTATGTATCTTTCTAGTTGTCAAAAAAATGCAAGTACTGTTTTCTAATCAGTCAATAGAGTATATTTACTAGATGCTGGAATCCAGCATATTGCGAGAAATACAGAAAAGCACAAACCTTATCGATGAAAGAGGCAAAGCGGTTGTTGAGGGTTTTGATCTGCTCCTTCTCCTGAGTGCGGACGACCTGGATGTTGGGGTCGATTTCAAGGTTGAGGGGGGCAAGGAGGCTTTGGTTCACAGTGACAGCTGTGATGGGGGGGCCTGCAAAACCAGCACCACCGAAGGCAGCATTGCTACCAAAGCTGCCTCCATAGAAGCCGCCATCCATGCCACTTCCGAAGCTGCTGCCTCCGAAGCTGCTGCCTCCGAAGCTGCTTCTTGCGCCGAATGCCCCACTGCCGCTGCCGCCGACTGCAGAGTGCCTGACAGTGGTGCTCATACGGGTGGAGCCCCCTGGCGCAGCCTGTGCAGAGTAGCTGGAGAAGTTTCTCCGGACCATTCCACCTGAGCTGAACCCTCCATTTGTGCTCAGTCCGCTGCTGAAGCCTGTCTTGATCATTGTGGCCTTGATATATTCTAAGCGATGTAGCAAACTGGAGAGATGAGAGCAGGAGGAGTGCCCAGTGAGCTGGCTCAGAAAGAGAAGAGGAGTCCCTCTGTGTGGGTATCAGCTTAGGTTTGCTGCTTTAAATCTCCTGCTCTAATGGGGGGCGTGGCCCTACCAGAATGTGATTGCTTCTATGTACTGGGCCCACCCACCAAATTTACCTCCTGCAGGTGCAAAGTAAACCGATCAGATCTGGGTCTGTCAGTTGGTGGCCTTGCCTGGGGCTAACGTGTAGGGGCAAGGATCATGCTTTTCTGAAAATTCCAGTCTTTTTTTTTACTCATTTTCTCTTATGAAAAAATGCTATGGGTATTTTAATTACACGTGCTTACAATTTGTACATAATGTTAAGTATACAATGATCTAAATCACCAGAAATGGACATTAGGTTAGGCTTTTTAGGTTAAAATTTACATTTTGCACATTTAGTAGATGCTTTTGACCAAAACAATGAGCAAGTGAGGCAAATGGCATGATGCAAACATACATGCTGACAAGGATTCAACTATGCATAAGCGCATAAGTAAGCTGAGATTTCATTGAATGGCTGAGTACAAGTGTAAGTGGTATTAAAGCAGGAGCGGCACAATAACTTCTTATAAAGCAGGAGCCTGATAACACTATTCAAGGACCAGAGGTTCAACATACGAACATTCACGGAAAGAGGCATCAGTCTAGTAGTGAAATTCATGGAACAGATGGGTCTTGGGGCATTCCTTGAAGGAGGAGCGTTCCCATCCTGCGGGCTTTACTCTTGCGCCATGGCATCTGGACCCAGCCACACCTGTTTGTCAGCATCACATTGCCGTTGTGCCTGGAGACCTCTGACAGGTCTTCTTTTTTTATGGCCGGTGCAGTCCCTCAGCAGAACAAACACAGGGTGGAGCTCCGAAGTATCAAATTTTTTCAGAGCAATTACTATGGCCTGTGAAGAATTCTTTTTAGTGCAACTTAGTCTGTGCTTGCGAAACTGAGAATTCCAAGACCTGTTTGTCATGAGAATGTCTGAAAAATTACTTTGACTTAAATCTTTATTGATTTTTTAAATGTTATAAAGCACAAAGTGTCAGTGGGAGAGAAAGATTTTGGAGAGGAGGTTCCAGTGAGATCCAGTATAGAAAGCGGTACATGTGAAACTGGAACTGCACTTGAAATTCTTGTTGCCCAAAATCCAGCTTAATGCAACCAAACTTAAACTGACTTAAAGCTTTGATATATTTTTTAAAGTTCGAAAGAGTAAAGTGTCAACAGTATAGAGAAAGATTTTCTCTTTCTTTGTGTGTGTGTGGAGGGGGGGGTTCCAGTGAGATCCAGTGTACATTCCAGAAAGGAGTAAAAGGGAAATTGATAACTGCAGCTGCACATGTGTTTCTTGTTGTTCTTGTGAATATCTTACAGACAATTGCAAATGGAGTTTAAAACTGCAAAATCATTCTGCTGGTGGGACACAAGCAAGGAGAAAACCCTGGAGACCCAGAGCACTGGAGCAAAACCGTGACTACAGGCCTGAGGAGGGAGACATAGAAGGTTAGTGTGGTTTGGTACTGTGAGGGAAACTCCAACTCATAACTAACAAGTTGATATGACTGGCACGACACACCTCCTTTGATTGGCCTGGCTCTTGGTGCAACTTGTACCTCCCTCGACATGTGCTTTATGTTTTTCTTTTCAGGACATTCTGGGTTACACAGATATGTCATAATTTGATGTGTACATGCTGAATGTGTCTTGAAATCCTTTTTATGAGGGAAACCTACTTGCGCCTATTGAAATTTCTCAATTTTTTCTCAAAATTTGCAAGACATATGGAAACAAACACACAAAGACAAACAAAAATGTACACCAAATCCTAATATAATCTCAAAACAAATACTTGTAGGAGTAACATACATTTGTTTTCTTTATATTTGCTGTTTTGAAGACAGTTGGTAGTATTCAATGTTCAAAATATATGCCTCATTGTGCACAGAATTACTCTGAGATACTTTAGTGCATTTGCAACTTGGATAACTGGATTGGATAAGTTCTCTTGATTCCAAAGACATGAGATTCATGTCTGTGTGTTATACCCATCCACAGTTACGAACCTTAATGGGTGCGAAAATCAATGCATTTTGCGTTTGCCAGGTTCTAAGGGTTAACCCAACAGTGGAGTAGACCAGGGAGTTGTGAGCACACTCAGCCTGCTAGGGGTATTTTACTCAGTCATGCAGACCGTGTAGACTGTAGTAGGAGGACAGTCAGTAGGGGCAGGAGCCTCCTGAGAGGGCTCCAATCACATAGTAAACCTAGGCTAAAAAGACCAATGAAGGGAGAATTGGTTCAGGGGCATACTTAGCTCGAACTGATGGAAAATAGCATCCATCCTGAGATTTTTTAACCTGGGTTGGTATGACAGGGAGGTGAGGGGTCATGACAGAGCTTAAACTCTCTGATGAATGTGCAGTAAAAAGCCAGAGATGTGTTGGAGGTCCTTTATCGACCACGGCACCAGCCAGGATCTAACAGCTGCCATCATTGACTCCTCCATCTGCACACCCTTTGGTTAGATGATGTATCCTAAGAAGGACAATGAGGGTTGATGGAAGGAGCATTTTTCAACCTTGTCATAAAACAGGCAGGAGAGAACATTCTGTACATGCCAAATGTGCTCGGCAAGGAACCTGGAATAAAAAAGCGCATCAGTGTATACTGCCACAAATCTACTAATCATGTCCTGAAGGATATCATTGAAAATGGCCTGGAAGACAGAGGGTACATTTACAAGTCCAAAAGGCATCCTGAGGTATTCATAATGCCCCTGGGTCGTGGTCTTCCATTCATTACCCTCCTGAATGTGCACCAAGTTGTATGTCCTCCATAGGTCCAACTTTGTGAAGTCCTGCACATCGGGCAACTGCTCAATGGCGGCTGGGATTAGATGTAACAGGTTAGCGTAGCAAATGGTGACAGTGTTGAGACCCTGGTAGTCAATACACGGTCGAAGATTGCCGTCGTTCTTTGCCACAATTGGCAGAAGCTGCGTGCCCTTGACCTTGGGGAACACTGGCTGGAGGTTGCCATAAATCTGAAGAATCTCTGGTATGGGCACCTTTGTTTGGCTCTCCACTATAGTGGACTGTATATGTAAGGGGTAATGAGACATCACAAGATGTGGACCAAGAAACAGTAATGCAGCCTTAATGGTTAGGAAAGCGCACTTGTAATTCAAAGATTGCTGGTTCGAATCCCCGACCAGCAAAGTACCGCTGAGGTACCCTGAGCAACTTACTGCCCCCAAGCACTGCTCCCCGGGCGATGCCCCCTGCTATGTCACAAAGTCACATATGGGCTAAATGCTTGTTGTTGTGCACTGTGTGCTGTGGTGTGTCAACAATGATCACTGATCACCAAATTCAGTGTATGAATTGTAGGTGGTAAGCCACGGGAGGCCAAGAACTGTGAGGTGCTGGGAGCTGGGAAGGAAGAGGAGCAGTTCTCAGTGGGGTTTAGGAGTAGAGCCAATGGTGGGGAGGTTGTCTGGGTGATGCCGAACGGAATACTGTCCAGAGCCTTGACCACGAGGGAGGTCGCCATGGGATGGATCTTCAGGTTGAGCCATTAGTTGACCTCTAGGCTGAGACATTGGCTGCAGCTCCCGTGTCCTCCATGGCCATGAGGGAGTGAATCTAGTCACCATCTGCAGGAACAGACAGCACTGCCACAATGGAGGAAGAGTGCTCATCTGCTCAGGTGATAGTAGGGACTGCGCCCTCATTGGTGGCAATGGGTAGGTTGGTGGGACATTCTGTTACCTGGTGGATGGCCATACCACAGTAGTGAAACAGCCTTGCAGGCACACAGGAGGCCAGCTCAGTAATCAGCTCAGAGCTCAACCTGTTCTTGAACATGGTGCACAGGGCTGATTCATTCCAGCTGCTCTCCACTGCTAGAGTGAGGAAATCTTTGACATAGTGGCCGAACCCTGGCCATGGGTCAACCACAGCAGCCATTCACTCGCCTCCCCACCGCTGACACGGTGATCAGAAACAGCCCTGAACTCCGAGAGAAATCGATTGTAGCTGGAGACCAGCTCCCCACCATGCCCTTGGACAACAGTAGCCCAGTCCAGTGCTCTTCCAGCCAACCAGGAGATTGTATTGGCAATCCTGGATTGCTCAGGCAACATCACTTGGAGATGCTGAGAGGCGGGAGCTGGGCTCTGCTGGGATGGAATTAGAGAGGAGGACAAGATCTCTAGAAAGAATGGCTGAACAGGCAGTGCCATGTAAGGGTAGGGAAGACGCTGACTAAATAGCCAATTTTTACATATGCTTGTATATGGAAAGATGACAATAAAGTTTACTTTGACTTTGATAACACAAGTGAAAGACATGAGGGTAATGATAGGAGGAGCTCCAAACCATAAATGAAGTAGGAACACAGCAAGCAGGGTAGTTAACCAATTAACAAAATAGGGGGAAGAAACTAAGGCACAGGTGTCAAACTCCAGTCCTGGAGGGCTGGAGCCCTGCACATTTTTGGGTTTCCCCTCATTTAACACACCTGATTCAATCGTGCTAATTACCTCACAGCTCTTGAGCTCAATCATTTGTGGTGGAACAGGGAGAGAACTAAGCTACACAGGGCTCCGGCCCTCCAGGACTGCAGTTTGACACCCCTGAACTAAGGAAACCATAATGAGGGAAATACGGAAACACAAAGCCCCGGCTAATACTTTGTAGACCTGGAGTGCCCGAGCAAGAGTGCTGGCATGACAAAAGCACTTGTTAAAAGCTACACACGATGAGGTGCAGGAGATAAGCCTTCCTGATGGAAATAGAAATCATATGCAGTGTGTGTAAAGAGAGACTATTCAAAGAGCTTGATGACAGGACCAGGGAGCTGGTGCCGCCATGACAAGCATTTATTCCTGTTCTTCTTTCATTTTTTTTCTTCAGGTATAGAGATACTATCTGCTGCAGTTCAAGCAGTGGCATTTGATCAAATCCCCATAAGTCTGGCAAGTCAGAATTTCTAGGTGCCGCCAAGGGTGGAGGGTGTCCAGTTCGGTGACCTCAGGATCACATTTTTGCCCTGCAGATGACGTGGTCCTGTTGGCTTCATCAAGCAGTGACGTCCAGTGTACACTGGGATGGTTTGCAACCAAATTTGAAGTGGCTGGAATGAGGATCAGTACCATTAAGTAGAAGGCTAATGTCCTCACCTGGGTGGATTGCCTCCTCTGGTTTTGTGGATGAGTTACTGCCTCAAGTGGAAGAGGTTAAGTATCTTGTGGTCTTGTTTACAAGTGAGGGATAATGGAGCAGGAGATTGACATGTCGATTGGGGTAGTGTCAGCAGTCATGTGGCCGATGTACTGGTGGTCTGTTATGGTGAAGAAAGAGCTGAGTCAAAAGGTGAAGCTTTTGATTTGCTGGTTGATCTATGTTTCTATCCTCACAAGCTTTTGGCTTGAAGCTTTCTTCTCAGGGTGTCTGAGCTCAGAGTGTGTGGGGCTCAGTGTAGAGCCGCTGGTCCTCTGCATTGAAAGGAGCCAACTAAGGTAATTTGAGCATCTGGCTAGGAAGCCTCCTGGGTGCCTTCCTGGGAGGTGCTTTGGGCATGCCGAACTCGGAGGAGACCCTGGGGCAGACCCAGGACACACTGGAAAGATTACATTTCTTGGCTGGTCTTGAAAATCTTAGTATTTCTCTAGCGGGAGGAGCTAAGTGAGGTGACTGTGGAAACGGAGGTCTGGCTATACCTGCTCAGACTGCTGCCCCCGTGATCCGGAACCGGATGAGTGATGGAGAATAGATGGATGGATGGAATGGGGGATCTGGGGGGGAATCCTGGATCCCCAATAAATGATGAAGGGCCGCTAAGAGAAGAAAAAGTTTTCTGCCTATAAGTTTTTCATGATTTTAGGGTATCTCCCTCAGGGGCATTTGGTCACTTTGAACATTGACTCATCTATTACACAGACCCACTGGTCTCATAGCTCAGGACAAAGTTATAGAGGAAATCAGAAAGGTAATGTAAAATGTTTTAAAACTGATTTAAAATATTGGTGTCGACCCTTTTTCAGCATCAACGTCATCGACTATGTCAGGACTTCCTTTTAATGGATGTAGGTGCATCACATGGGTGATAGTCCAGGAAAACTTTGTTGTATGTAAGCTCTGCACACGCAGAACCAGGGATGAGATACAAACCCACCACAAACACAGGAAGAACATATAAGCTCTGCACATGGAGAACCACAGACACACACAGACAAGATTGAAACCACCAGCCTCTGGAGGTGTGAGGCTATGCTGCTGTTCATTGTGGCCATGTGTAACACTCCTTTAAAAAGTATTCACCTTCTGTTTTACAGCTGGCTTTACATGACAAATTATGTCACTCTCAATTACTGAAGTGTGGAGTCAGTCACATAGGTGATATGTCAACTTGACACCGGAGTTGCCAGTGTCAGACTTCATGACAAAAGTTGGAACGAACCTTAATCAATGCTTTTATTCTCCAGATATGTAAGCTGTCACGAAGGGCTTATGTTGGAGTCGTGTAGCCTTACGAAGAGCACCCTTAATTAAAGTGTTACTGAGAGATCAGAGTTATACCGAACCAAAACAAGGCATGTATTAGCCAATAGGAGATCACATTTCAGAGATCAGGCATAGATAGTTACCTACTTAAAATGTACTACACGAAAGTGAACTAAGCATTTAAGGGAATCCCAAAATAATATAAAATATATGCTACTATGGAATTAAGTGGTATTAATTATTTTTACATTTTGGGTGAATATTTGAACTTAATAATTAGTTAATTATTAATTTACTTAATAATATGAATGATGCACTTTAATGGAACTATGTTGCACATCTCTGGTTTTTCCTCTGTTGTTTCTCCCCTTTCCTTTCAGTATGACGTTACTGTTCCTTCTTTTTTTCATAATTATTTTAGTGTTACTTTTACGTAGTTCTTGATTTCATTATTTTTATTATGGCAAAGTTCACCGCCTTGCATTTCACTACAGATTATTGTCGGATTGTATACCTTGCATGTGACAAATAAAACCCTTCAATCCACAAATCCAAATTTCGTAGTAATTACATTTTGTAATTTAAAGCTTGTTTTTCTGTAAATACCTGCATGCACCAGTAGGTGGTACATTGCACAACTGAATGACATTATGTGAACGGTCATGTCCAATTAATCCATGAAATTTGTTTCCATTATTCAACAATCACTATTTTCTGTGCCGTCAAAATGGAATTAGATTTTTTTTAGCCCCATCTCACCTGCTACTCCCGTTTGTGTGGAGCCCATTCACTAAAATTATCAAATTAATCAACAACCAGTTAATAAGAAGACTCGTTTTATTAAATCTAAACACAAGGGGGAAAACCCTCGTCTAGGCAAGCGTTCTATACCTGGTGATGCAGGAATAAAAATGCAGAGGTGCGTGCCTGTCAAGAATATAATGAGAGAGGAGCGGCACCAAAGAAAATCCTCTCTTTCCGTGAAGATATCCGCAGGTGTTTTTATACCCACACCGGCGCCAGGTGTGGGCAATTAACGTCCCCGCTGCAACATGCAGCCAGTGCATGGCCACTACACTGACTGCGAGAGGCGCAAGGGGGTCGTAACAAGTGTTTGTAACTATTCTCATGTCACTTATAATGTGAATTGAATCCTGAAAAGGGATATGGAGAACAGACAAGAAACCACATACAATGAATACAGATCTCAGATTTATTAACGTATTTGATGTTACGATTTCAGTTGTGGTCAATAAATCTGGTCATGACTGGGTTTTACACTGAAACAACACAAAACCAAACTGGGAAAATGATTTCATAACCTCCGTGAGAAATGGCTTATCCAGGACTGGAAAGTATTGAAAATCCAAGGTTTGTTTTCAATGCAGAGCAGAGAATTGACCTAACAGATCAACTAAGATGAGAATAATATGACCGCTCTTCATTAAAAGCTAAATAGCTATTTTATTCTATGTGCAACAGAGGGAAATGAAATACATTCTTTGTGTTTGGTATGTCTGTTTCGACGTCTGCTTGTTTTTACTTTCACCATATGGGATATTTGTTTGATAGACTGGAAGTTAAAATCTGGGCATCCTGCAGTAGCTGGACTTTAACTGAATGCAAGAAAATGTGTGTGTGAGGATGAGAGAAATCGACTGATTCAGAGCAGTACAGATTATGGACAATCATGGAGAACAGCGTTTATGATTCTCTCCACCTGTCATTCTCCTGTTGTCTTTGAAAATGTTAGTCTGCTGATTTTAGACCTCTGGCGCCGCTTACTGTGCACATCAGCTGATTCTCTCACCATGTGCCTTAAGTGAAGAAAACCTTACAGGGCGGTGGGGGTGTTCTTCCTGAAACTGAGCGAAAACTAGAGGTGCTCAGACAAAATACACTGGTACAGTAGTTTTGGTGGATTGACCATTTAAGTATTTGTAGGCAGCCGTGGTGATAAGAAGAGGTGTAGACGGAAGAGGCTCTTTTTTAGTAGACTCTGCGGGCGCTGCTTGTGCTGACCATCGAAGACCTGCTGATGGACGAGCTTC
>JAODKC010000111.1:1246671-1280069 GCA_026777985.1 Mormyrops attenuatus
ATCTTATATACCTGGATCATGTCCCCCCTTAGTCTCCTTTGCTCGAGGCTGAACAGATTCAGCTCAGCTAACCTCTCTGCCAGGCATTATTATTTCTTCCCTTTGTGGTCATTTTCATACTATTTACAGCCATGCCTCCTGCATCCATACACGCACCATTGAAAAGATGGAAAGCAGGATCAGTGACCATATGCACACTGTGGGCTGCTGATGAGTAGCCCACTTACCACTTACAGTAGTAGAAATTGGAGGGTATTTTTTGTGTGTGTTTTTCGTATAAATGTGTATTCGAATTTGGACGACGAGCGCCACGCCGCACATTGGACGCAGAAGGATAAGTTGAGACAACATTTACCGTCATCAGTCTGGGTTGGCAAAAAGTAGCTGCAACTGGGACTGCATCTGAGACCCTTGCTCCGCAGCGGTTCCCCCCCCCCCCCCCATTCAAGGCAAAGGGACATTGGCTGGCAAGTCAGAGCAGTAAACCGGGTCACAAAATAAACATTAACGTCGCTTAAAAATGCAACACATATGAAAGGAATGCCGTGTGAGTAGCTTACAAGGTACAGTAGTTTCATGTTTTAGTTCTCACACACACAAACATAAACTGTACATCTTGTAATGATATGCTTTTTCCACTTGCTTCCAGTATTGTTCTGGAATGGAAATACATAATACAGAAAAATCATAATGTAAAAATATAAGACTAAATAAGAAAAAAATAAAATTAACTATTAAAATAAACCTGCAAAATGCAACCCCCATTTCCAAAAAAGTTTGGACGCTGTGTAAAATGTAAATAAAAACAGAATACACTGATTTGCAAATCATGTAAACGCACATTTAATTGAAAAGAGAACAACGACAAGATTTCAAGAGTTGAAAATGATAATTTTTATCATTCTATGACAAATATATGCTCAATTTGAATTTTATGCCAGCAACACATTTTAAAAAAGTTGGGACAGGGGCAACAAAAAACACCTGGTTGAATATCTCACAACTAATTAGGTTAATTGGCAACAGGTCGGTTAGATGATTGGGAATAAAAAGAGCCTCCCAGAGAGGCAGAGTCTCTGTGCGGTGAAGATGGGGAGAGGTTCACCGTTCTGTGAAAGACCGCATGGGCAAATAGTGCAACATTGTAAGAATAATGTTCCTCAACCTAATATTGCAAAGAATTAGAGAATTTCATCATCTAAGGTACATAATGTCATTAAGAGATTCAGAGAATCCAGAGAAAACTCTGTACACAAGAGACAAGGCCAAAAACCAATATTGGATAGCTATAATCTTTGGCTCCTCAGGCAATTAAAAACAAACATAATTTTATAGTGGAAATCACTGCATGGGCTCAGGAACACTTCCGAAAACCATTGTATGTGAACACAGTTTGTTGCGGCATCCACAAAAGCAGGATGAAACTCTACCATGCAAAGTAGAAGCCATATCTAAACAGGATCCAGAAACGCCACCAACTTCTCTGGACCTGAGCTCATTTAAAATGGAGGCAAAATGGAAAACCGTCTTGTGGTTTGATGACCCAAAATTTCAAATTCTTTTTGAAATCATGGACGCTGCGTCCTCCAGGCTAAAGAGGAGAAGGACCATCCAGCTTGTTATTAGCGGACAGTTCAAAAGCCAGCATCCGTGATGGTGTGGGGGTGCATTAGTGCCCATGGCTTGGGTAGCCTGCACATCTGAGAAGGCACCATTAATGCTGAATGATATATACAGGTTTTGGAGCAACATATGCTGCCATCCAGACATCGCCTTTTTCAGAGAAGGCCTTGCATATTTCAGCAAGCCAATATCAAATCGCATTCTGTGTGTATTACAACAGCATGGCTCCATAGTAGAAAAGTCCGGGTGCTGGACTGACCTGCCTGGAGTGCAGACCTGTCATCCATTGAAAACATTTGGCACATCATGAATCCAAAAATATGACAAAGGAGACCCTGAACTGTTGAGCAGTTGAAATCCTATAGTCATGGCCAAAAATATTGGCACCCCTGCATTTATGTCAATAAACACACCACTTCTCCCAGAAAATTGTTGCAATTACAAATGCTTTGGTATTGTCATATTCATTTCTCTTGTTGGCACTGGAAGAGCACAAAAAGCAGAGGAAAACAATGAATCTCAGACATTCCACACAAGACGCCAAAAATGCCCTGGAGAAAATTATTGCCACCCTCAACTTAATACTTGGTACCACAGCCTTTGGAAGAAACAACTGATTTTAATCACTTTCTGTAACAATCAATGATTCTTTTACATCTCTCTACTAGAACTTTGGACCACTCTTCCTTTGCCAGCTCCTCCAGGTCTCTCAGATCTGAAGGGTTTTCTGACATAAATGCAGGGGTGCCAGTATTTTTGGCCATGACTGTATATCAGGCAAGAATAGAACATTTCACTTTCGAAACTCCAGCAGCCGGTCTCCTCAGTTCCCAAACATTTACAGACTGTTGTTAAAAGAAGAGGTGATGCAGCACACAGGTAAACATGCCCCTGTCCCAACTTTTTGGTCAAACGTTGGTCATATATTTGTCATGAAACAATAACATTTCTCAGTTTCGACACTTGATATGTTGTCCTTTTTTCTGTTTTCAATTAAATATGGGTTTCTGTAATCTGTAAATCACTGCATTCTATTTTAATTTACATTTTACACAGCGTCCCAACTTTTTGGGAAACGGGGTTGTAAGACAAAAATGGTAAGTAAAGATACCTTTACTCTACAAGGTTCTGTGTCCTCAGTATGTGCTGTATATTTATAGTATATTTATATTTAATTATTGTAATACACATGTAGCTATTATTAAAAAGACAGCATTTATCATCAATACATGCTACTTGCACATTGTTTAACTCAAAAGCCCCATCTGTGCATTGACCTGTACTAACAGTAAATAAGTATTCAGACAAGATATGATTACATCTCTACGATGTGTAGTGTTTTATTTTGATCTAATGTATTGCATGATGCTGAGCTGTGTGAAATGGTTAACAATACATAAACTATTACTTTTCTAAACTGGATTTCTGTAGAAATTCTGATTTTTAGAGGAAGAAATGCATGAATTTTTTAAAGAAAAGGGACATTTTTCTCAGAATTGTTGGCATGTAATGAAAAAACAGGAAGATGTTCAGAAATTAGGGTCAGGGTTAGGTTAGGGTTAGGGTTAGGTTAGGGTTAGGTTAGGGTTAGGTTAGGGTTAGGGTTAGGTTCTACTTAATGATGTAAATTACAGAATATTTGCTACATGGTTATTTCTCACTGACTCTTCTGCTGACATTTTGTCAGGGGCCCCAGAATTTCTAGCAACGCCCCTGATGGTAGCACTATTATGGTTTTAGGCCAGAGGGCTTTTACTGGTAAAAGCCCGCCCCCCAAGTCAGATCCGAAACACCAGACCTGTGCAAGAGAGCTACTAGTTTTGGGACATTCAGCTCTTTTGTAATATTGAGTAGCTTGAATGCATGTTTTTTACACTCTCAGTTCATCCATGGTTATAAATCACCCCTTAAAAAGCTACAGCTGACTCCTTAGAAGGAATTTATCCAAGAAGATGTAATGCTCATTCAAAACTGTCATTAAAAGACTGCAATGTAAAAAGTCCAGACAAAAGACCTGGCAAAATAGAACCATGAAAATGTGAAGAAAGTGAAGATGCGAAACCTTGTTTCTGTATTGTAGCAGGAGGTGGATTGGGGATTTTTAACCCTAAGACCCATTTTGGAGTGACTTTTTTTGACACTCCATTATGCTGCAAGTTAGAGTGGCAGCATTTCCATAGAAGGGGAGCACTAGGGAAGTTTCCAACGATACAATTTGCTGATCTAGGGGGGGTTGATCTTGTGGGATGGGTGGCAACTGTAGGCAGTGGTGTTAAAACATAACATTAAACATTCAAGATGTTTTTATTTATTTTTTTAGGATAAACACATAAAAAACTATGTCCTTGGTGGTTGGCCTTTGGTGGTGGGTAAAATGGATTATTTGGGGAGGGGGTGGGCACGGCCCATTAATGACCCCCCATGAGTTATTCTGCTTTGATTCTTCAAAGGCTTCTGTGTTAATTATGATTTTGACCCTCTGTCCTTCCAGACCAGGGGGTATTCCGCAGAGTAGGATTTCCCAGTAAGCTGGTTAATGGATCAAATTTGAAAACTGCCCAAAAGGAAGAGAGGTAAGTGACATTTCTATTGGACAATCTTTACATTTGGCTTATGTTATCTGGCTAATGAAGAAATCCTGCGTTGTGAAGTGTGTGGCGGGATGCTGCTTGCAGTCTCCTTGTATGTATGGGTGACCGCTATCATGTTTTCAGCAGTTGATCTTTGCTCATGCAAACTGTTGCTTTCCAAACCCAGCAACACCTTTATCAAGCCAACCCTTCTGGAGTGGAAAACTGAAGCGAGCTGGAACCATGCTGTAAAGGTGTCTCTCTCCGGGTATGGTTCGGGTACGGGTCGGCTCCTGTATGCCAGTGGAAAAGTGCCATTACAGAAAACACTTAGCTTACTGCAGCAGGAAACCCGCTCACTAACACAGAGAGAACATGAAAACCCCAGGCAAACAGAGCAGAGGAGGGATTCAAACCCTAAACCCTGTTTGAATCACTGTACCGCCCCATGCAAGACCTCCATTACTAATATGGAAGATTTCAGATTTTCCTTGAATCTGTCAGACTTCTTTTTCTTTCAGACCCCAGAGCCATTAGCTTGCTTAAACATGTCTGTTGGCCAAATACACAGCTGTTTTTGGAGAACTCATCTTTCATGACAGAAGACAAGATAGGAGTTACCAGTTTTGTTTACTTACTCCAGCATCATCCGTTCTGGGAATGAATTTTATGTTGCAAAACAATTTCGTTCAAATAAACACTGAAAGCAAATAAACACATGTCAAAGTAAACATATGGGGCAGTTTGACCATATAAGGAGCTAAATTTTTCTGTTCCATCCCTTGGCTGAGTGACATAACACAAAGGTTCACATTCACCCGTTCTTTTGTATGCAAACACAAAACATTCATGTTTACTTGGCAGAAACCATCACGACACCAAACAATGTGGGTGTGGCAGCACCCCAGCAGTCTTTCAGTAAGAGTGAGAATAATGCAGTGCTTCATGTTTTCTAGTCACCCATGCTAATCTGTACTTCTGGAGTGGAAAAAGAAACATAAGATTATATGACCTTTATTGATCCTAGGGGGAAATACAGAGTAGCAACAGTTTGGGAAAACCTTAATAGCTCATTTAGTGGGCTTGTGTGGTCAAAAGAAGTCTCTTATACAGTGGAACCTTGGGACACAAACTTCGTTTCAGAAGGCTAGTCAAAATGAAATTTGGTCGAGGTCCAAATCAAATTTCCCCATAAGAAACAATGTAAATAAATTTTATCCATTCCAGACCAATGATTGTCTGTTGAAACTTATCTACCTGCCTAACTAATGACAAAAAGCATTAACAATGAATATAAAACTAATACACACATGAATAATCAATAAGCCCACAGAATAATCAATAAATATGGAATAAATGACAATCCCATACTCTGAAGAGAGAACAGACACACATGCACCACCTTCAAGTCTCGCTGTAATTTCCTTTTTAAATTCCACAGTTACTCTCACTGCTTTCCTCTTTGGTTTGCTGCTGTCAGTGCTCACTTTCCTAGGGGAAAATGTACATCACAAAATGTACAGACGCTCATCTATTTATAAACATTCAACTTACGAACTTTCAGACATACGAACAAAGAGGACTGTAAGTCCAAACTGTGTTCACTGGGCTCCCGTTTCCTGTCCGCAACATAATTTTTTTTTTCTGCGCACCAATTCCGCCTAATACGACTTCTGGTCGCTACTCCCGCCACGCAGCAGCGTAGCCTACGTACGCCCAGCATCCTAGTTCTTAGTACTTGCGTATGCCCTTAAAATTATGTTGAATAACAATTTACAAACATTTCAAGTTGCGAACGGCCATTCGGAACTTATCTCGTTTGTGAAATTGTGAGTAGAGGAGATAAAGTGCCAAAAATTCACACCGAACACAGGAACACAACTTCCGCACGTCGAACTCGGTCAAAAGCTACTGTGAGACTGAAAGTGATTCATAGGCATAAGCATCCCAGTAGGTCTGTTTGCCTTTGTGTTAGCCCAACAGAGACGTGACTTGAATCATGCAAGTTTTAGCTGGTCTGTTTTTTTTTTTTTTATCAAAATAAAACCATGTCACTAATGGTAAAACGTCTAAAGGCTGTCCATCCTAAGGAGCTGACAGTGGAAATCAGGTAAAGACTTTGCTGCTGTTAATCAATTTAGGCTGCTACAAGTTGTGCTGTTAAATATACTGTACTGACAGGACACCTTACCCTGGTAGGTCATTCACTGTAAGGATGCGTTTTGGTTGGTTTGAAAACCGATGGCTTCACAGAAGTCAAAATGTATCTCCTTGAGCCTAATTTAAAAAGGATATCTTCACCCACAATCTACAATTTGTAATTATACATTGGCTGACATTGTAAGTATTCAGAGTGAGCTGGTTTCCTCATTAGACAGAGGTGTCTGCATAAAGGCTGGTTCATACTTCTCCGTGTGCGTACTAGCAGACGTGTCCAGTCGAATGTTTATGATGCCTTTGACATCATTCTGCACCTCCGTGGACGAACGCCTGCTGCACTCCAAATTTGTGTCCTGCCAGTGGTGTACACGCAGCTCTGGACATATTGCGCATGATCAGTTCACTATCATCCACTTTAAATACCAACAATCTTGCTTTTGACGAGAGTTGGGGTAGTTTGCAAACTCTGTAGATTATTTACAAGGTACTAAAACTGTTACATACATGTAAATGTGTGTGTATGTGAGCGCAGACTTGTCTCGAATTGAAAATCTTACGCCAGCCAGCTGAGAAAGGTTGGCATCCCTGTGAGCTGCTTCTCTGAATTTGAAAATAGAGAAATGGACAACTCACTGCTGTCGTATATTTGCAGAGAATTTCAGAATGATAATTTACCAGCCACTTGTTTGTGTTCACTGAGGCCAACACCAAGTGGCCACACACTGCTGGAGAGGGCGTGGCCTTACCAGATGGCTGCCGGAGCACTTCCTGTCTCCTGATAAAGAATACCTCCACAGGCGTGGCACCCCCAGCAGTGGACCGGCATCCTTTCCCCCTTCCTCACTGGGGAATTACAAAGGGATTACTATGAGCTCTTGGGATGGATGCAGCTGACTACCCCACCCTGAAGAATGAGATGCTACCCAGGTGGACCACTCTCCTACCTAAGTGTCCTCAATCTTCCACCAGTGGAAGTATACCCCATTGCTGCCCCAACAAGCCCAGATGCCCCAGTTGCTACGGATCACCTGGCACTGGCTGAGACCGGAGGAAGCCACAGTGGTGCAGCTGGTGGAATGGGTGGCCCTGGATGACTACATATAGGCCCCGCCCTACACACTCCAGCTCGCCATTGGGTAGGTGGCTCCCACAATGCTTTGGGAACTGGTTGATGTTGCCACGGTTGGATGCCTCTTACTCCATGGCCAGTAACAGCCAGTCTGACCGAGGAGCAAAGACATGAGGGAGAGGTTTAACCCCCCAAGAGGGAGCTCCTGGGCAACATCCCCTTTGTGTTGCGCCTCATAGCTGACCTGTACCAGCTCCTCTGGGTGAAGAATCTCCAGACTCAGTCTACCACCTACAGACAGATGACCTGGTGGATCAATTTAACTAAACCTTCAAATGCATACTCAGGAGGGTGGTAGATGAAGATAGGTGCAACTGGGACCTCTTGATACCTTATGTACTTTTCACAATATAAGAGATGTCCCAGGCTTTCATCAGCTACACCACTTTCGAGTTCCTCTTTGCATAAAGAACCCAGGAGCTCCTGGATGTTGCCTGGGAGGACATGGACACCAACCCATTCACCTTCTGGTATGTTATCAAGCACATCCAGGAGGAGAAAAACCTGAGGTAGTTATATACTGTAACTAGCCTGAGAGTTCCAGCTAGATAAGCTGCCTGACCTACCTCCACATGAGAATTTTTCACCATTTCACAGGGGCTGTACATCATGGAGAAGGTGAGGCTAGTAAACTACAAGGTCAGCCAGCTGGGGCAGAGGCAAGGGCAGAAAAATCTACCATGTTAACTGGCTGAAGAGGTGGGTCGTATGTGGAACAACCAGCCCTGAGAAAAGTTGATATTGGGGACTACCTCGCTTCCCACCGGTGCCAGGAGGTGCTGGAGCTCCTGGACAAGTACCAGGATGTGTTCTCTGCTGTGCCAGTGCCGACACATGTCACCACTCACAACATTCGCAAACAACCCAGGGTCATCATGCAGTGGCCCAATCTTGTCCTAGAGGTTCAACATCAGGCCGTCGATGGAGATGTGCAGCAGATGCTACTGTACAGCTGGGGGAGATCCCAATCGTAATGATCCCCAAGCTGGACGGCTCCCTCCGCTTCTGCGGTTGAATGAGGTATTCTGTTCGATAACTACCCAACACCTAGACCTCAAGAACTAATAGAGAGGGTTTGGCAGGCAAGGTTTATATCCACCCTTGACCTGACTGTTGGCAGATGGCCTTAACACCACGAGCCTGGGAGAAGACTGACTTCAGTGCCCTTAATGGGTACTGGCAATACACTGTACTCCTATTTGACCCACATGGGGCCCCCACTACCTTCAAGTAGTGTTGAAGTACTTAATAATAATAATAATAATAATAATAATAATAATAATAATAATAAGTTTTATTTATATAGTGCCTTTCTCACACTCAAAGATGCTTTAGAATGCAAACAATGATACAGAAAACAATGTACACGCAACAGCAACAATAACAACAGAACAACAACAGGAGTGTTACGTAGTAGCAGTTACATTATAGCATTCGTGGAATAAATGGGTCTTCAACTGAAGCTTGAAAATGGTAGGAGACTGTATCTCTCGCAGACTGTGAGGAAGTGCGTTACACAGTGCAGGTGCAGTCACACAGAACGGCCTGCCACCCACAGAGGATGATCTGAATTTAGGTACGGTAAGAAGGTTGGAGCCCGATGATCTTAGTGTGCGAGCAGGGGTGTATGGAAGAAGGAGGTCAGACAGATAGTGAGGGGCAAGTCCATGGAGAGCTTTGTAGGTGATTAGTAAAATTTTATATTTGATTCTGTAAGTGACAGGTAACCAATCATGAATCATGAAGAATCGGGGTGATGTGGGCGGATTTTCTCATATGTGTTAACTTGAGACCGGTCTTGGTCTCAAGACCATTTTTTTGCAGTCTTGGTCTCATATCGGAATGAACTTTATTTTGACTCGGTCTTGTCTCAGTCTTGGACATAGAGGATGCAACGTTTTATTTCAAGACCAATCAAGACCACTCATTAAGAAGCCTCAGTATTTATCTCACCAGTTTAATATTCATCTGTTTGTTAACCCATAGAACTGGGCAAATGCAAAATGTGTTGATTTTGCACCCGTAAATATCAGGCTCATAACTTTGGAAAAGTATAATGCATAGACATGAGTCACATATCTTTGCAATCAGGAGAACTTACTTGATCCAGTCGTCCAAGTTGCAAAATTCTGCGTTAAAATATTTTCACAATATTTATTCAAAAAAGTTTGTATAGGTATGCTTAATGTCGAGCTCCGTCAAACCAGTTGAAACAGAACGTGCCCAGAGTGTAACTGGATTAACGGTTGTCTTAGTTTCTTGCAAAGTCTTTCTGTAACATAATGTGTAGCTCTTGTCCCAGTGCTAACTTAACATTATTGGTCATTCATTGGAAGCTCAGTCTAGCTGCACTTGCACCTAGAAGGCTCCTTGACAGCTGTATGATTGTGATGTACCATCCACCTCACTTGCACATCACTTTGGACAAAAGCATCTTCTAAACAAATTAAAGTTTAAACAAATATTAAAGTGAAGAACAGGCAACCTGAGGAAAACGTTTTGTAGGAAGATGGATCAACTGA
Organism: Mormyrops attenuatus; assembly: GCA_026777985.1. Classification (NCBI taxonomy): domain Eukaryota; kingdom Metazoa; phylum Chordata; class Actinopteri; order Osteoglossiformes; family Mormyridae; genus Mormyrops; species Mormyrops attenuatus. Next base: position 1,256,676 of record JAODKC010000111.1, read on the forward strand.
GAGTGCAAAAATCATGGTGGTACTGGGCAGTACAAAAAATATTACAATTTCAGTGGTTTAAAGCTATACATTTTATTTCTAAATATTTTCAATAAATATTTTGCCTAAAATTTCATGTATTACATGTGGGAATTTTACTATACCAAGTGACACAACTGTGAAATTACAGGTCCATATCTTCAGCCATCATGACAGCTCTGGTTTTAAGTGATGCCTGCCACTTAAATGAGACAGAGCAAGGCGGTATAGTTAATCTGAAGGACTTAAGGCTGCCCCAGAGGCTCTAACAGAAGGTCAGCTCAACATATTGCCAAACAAACCTCGGAGGCCAACCTGCTAACCCAGAAACAGAGGGGGTCTCGGCAGATCATGTGCTGCAGGTCAGCCGTGAGACCTCACACACCCTAGCTGCTCTGAAGAAGGTGAGAATGCCCCACCCAGCTGTGACACTAAATACCTATTTGTCATGAATGATTTGTGAGTAGTGGCTGAAGCGTAGCAAAAAATGAACGGCTTGGCAACTGGCGCAAAACAACTTTTTAAAATAAATAAATAATCTGCAGTAAGCATAAAAGGTTACAGAGAGGACGACACAAAAACATTAAATGTGCAAAAGGGTAGAATTAGTAAGTAAATGTAAATGAAAATAATACATGCAACAGCTTAAAAATGGGATCTTAAGATGACTGATGATCACTGATTTTGTTCTTTATTTCTCCTTCAGTTATAAAATCTGGAGATTCAAGCAAAGAAGCCAGAGTATTTTGTCCTTGGTTTCTTTTGCTGTTTTTTATGAATTGATGGAGTCAATCCCAACAGTCATTATCAGACAGTGACTTTCTTGATTCTAAAAACCGTTATGGAAGGCCGTGGTGTTAGGAGAAAGTCATGACCCATGTTGTGACTCCATAAAAAAATAAGGGACTTTATTTTAAGCAAAACAAAAAGAAAAAAACAATGAAATGATCTACATTAAAAATGACAAATATCTATGTGTAAATCATATTTCATATTTTTCTTTTTACAGGGCATTGATGTGGGAGAAATGAATGCTTGTCTTAATGGAATGCTCCCATACAAACCATACATCAAGTTATGCCCTTGGGCGGGTCTGCAAAAGCTGATGGGAGGGGTGACCATTTTTTTGTCAAGAGTGCTCAACCTATCCCCTAATGCAGCCCCTCCTCCACACACACAGTCTTGGTATTTTGAAATAATACCTTCATGTGTTGATGTCTGAAGCATGTACCTTTATTTGCAAAGACCGGGAGCTATCAAATGATATAGAGTAACGGCAGGCTCTTAATCGAAATGTGTAAATCTCAGAAACTGAAAAAAAAACAAGTGATTTATGTATATGCAAAAATAAATGTGTGGCTGAATGACAATGCTTGTGTGTGCTCTGTGTGTGTTTCCTCATCAAGACTATCATGTTACAAAGCATATTTCTGCAGATCATTCACCACATGCTATGTGACTCAGATAGTGTTGGATGTTTAAAAACAAACCGAAGAATATTATGAATTCTATGTTCGGTATTTAGAAGACACAGTCACGTCATGTTTTTTTATTCATCACCTTTTATTCACCATGTTTATATTTAGCCATGCCTGAAAAACAATTTGTTTTTCTTCAAGGGTAGTTTGTAGCTTCCAGATACGTTAGAAGCAGTACATTTAATATTTGATGAATTAGGTACCAATGAAGTGTTGCTTAATTATTCTATTCAGTTACCCAGATTCCATCCATCATAACAACCATAACGACAAGAACTGTAATTCGCATATAAAATAGACAAGTGACAATGAACAAAATTTGAATAACATTTACGTTTACCACATTTAGCAGACGCTCTTTTCCAGAGCGACTTACAACAAGTGCTTAGTAGTCTATGACTGTTCTTCAATTTATAAGCTAGACGTGAAATCAACAGCTGTCAAGATCAATTTACCGCTAAGAACGATGTATAAAAGTTGTTAGGAAAGAGTGCATAGGAAAATATTGTTAGTGGATTTTTTTTTTATTTTTATTTTTTTTTAATGGAGAGAGTGGACAGTAAGGGTGGTATTAGTCTCCTAGGTACTCCTTGAAGAGGTGTGTCTTCACACGACGCTTGAAGACAAGAAGGGACTCGGCCGTTCTTACGACAAGAGGAAGGTCGTTCCACCACTGAGGCGCCGATATTGCAAAAAGTCTTGATGCATGTCGTCCTCTTTTAAGTGTTGGCGGTTCGAGATGAGCAGTGCTTGATGCCCTGAGTGGATGAGAAGTGACATGATTCTTGATCAGTGCTGCCAAGCAAGGTGGAGTTGTTCCATTCTTGGCTTTAAAGGCAAGTGTTAAGGATTTGACCCTGATGCGGGCAGCCATAGGGAGCCAATGCAGGTTCCGTAGAAGAGGTGTGAAATCAACTACCCGCTTAGATTTCCCTGGAATCAAGATCAGAAGAACAAAACATTCAGAATTGTGTTTTACATGTTCATCGACAAAAGGCCCCCCAAGTAGAAAAGTGGACTCAGATCATTCCAACCAACTTCTGAGTGTAGGATATAATATAATAAAGGACCAGGCATATTTAATAGCAACAGAGACCAAATAGATGCCTGCTAAAGGTAGACAAGAAGAAAGAATGACTGGCGGTGAGGAATGACGTTCCTTCAGACAGCAGAAAGCTTTCCAGATGTCTGAACACCCCAACATTGCCTTTATAATTGCAGGGGAATTTAACCATGCAAGTCTCAAGTCAGCACTGCCTAATTTCTACAGAAACGTGGAAATTCCAACCAGGAGAAACAACACACAGTATCAAGTTTATATAAACAAAGTGACACCTTCTCCCCACCTCAGTCTGTCCAATCACGTATCTTTGTTTCTCACCCCATCTACAAACGCTCAATCTGCAAAACTAATCCATCTACCACGGCTGTGCACATAGGGACAGAAACAGCAGCTTCGGAACTGCATGACTATTTCGACAGCACAGATTGCGACATACTTGCAGATAGTGCCACTTACACTATCCTATATAAACATGCAGATTGCTAGTATCAGACTTCAAAAGGACATCAAAGCCTTCTCAAAGCAAAAACCATGGTTTAGAAATGATGTCTGGAGACTACTCAAAACACAAGATGCAGCCTTTAGATTTGGAAACACATAAGCTTACAGAGATGCCAGGCAAATTACAAAAAAAGGCATCATAAGGCAAAATGCAGCTACAGTCGGTGCATTGAAGATCAGAAACAGCATCCTTTGCTGCATGTGACTACTTGATAAATTAACCGCAGACTACAAATGCAACAGCCCCACAGACCATAGGGACACCTCAGTAATTGGGTGGAAGGAGTACGTTTCATGACTTAGAGGCTGAAAAAACAGAGGTTTGTGGTGAATGGGGCAAATGTTATTTGCCAGTGTGTGTGTGCATGTGCAGCTTTCTCAGTAATTTTAAAGAAAGTTGTACTTTAATTCAAAATTAGGAGTCCAAAATATCACAAGGAGACCTCAGGGCAGACCAGCCTGTTCTCACTTGTAAAGATTCCTGGAGCTACAGGGTGTTAGCACCCAAAAAGCTCTAGGAATTAATGGTAATCTATTTCTAGGACCTCACTTAAATTGACAGTAAATAAGTTTAAATAAATGAATTATTAACTAAATGACAGTAAAATCTTACAGTTGTTCAAACTTCTGTCATCAAAAACTAACAAAACTGACAGTGACTAATGCATCCACAAATCAACAAGTGTACGCCACCAGAGAGAAACGCAGTGATCTGAGCCAAATTCACAGGTCTTAGTTTGAATATCACTCGTCTGGATCACATCTGTCTGAATGTGCCACACGCATTTGCACGCATTTATATAATAGACCCTTTGTTCAGTGTGCGGTGGCTCAATAGGTAGCACTGTGGTCTCACACCTTGTGGGTCTAATTCTTACTTCCAATGTGTGTGTGTTTGTCTGGATTTTGCAAGGTTTCCTCTGTGTACTGTAGTTTCCTCTCAGTCCAAAACCAGGTGAATTGGTGTCTAATAAAAGTGTCTCAAAATGTTATGGTCTGGCATCCCTGCCACCGCATCCCCTGCATGACTCTGGGTTCATCATGAGTCTGTATTGAACAAGTGGTTATAAAAAGGTATTACTGAACCCTCCTTTGCAAATGTGTAATTTATATCTATTACACCTCTTTGGTTCAGGTAATGCTAGCAAAAGACACTTCAGTCTGGTTGTTTACAGCTTGACAGTTTCAGAATTTTCTAGTCTTACTGGTTATTGACAGCAATAAAAAGCCACTCAGAACAAAGAGCTTGGCAATATTTCCTGAAGACAAACATCGTTCAGATTGCTATGTTAATCTGCATTACCAGGGGTAAGCAGGGAGCAACCAGTGTGAAAAGATTTTAAATACACCCAAGGTATATATAAAAGCTTGCATGCAAGGTTTGGTCTAGAAAAAAAAGATGCGTGTAATTTAATTGCAGAAGGAAGCATGCCAGTTGGCATTGCATTTGTTATAGGAATCCCAACAATGAGAAGACTACGTTGTGGACAGTATGTAAATTAACCAAGAGGGAAACAAAAGAAATACTTAAATTGCATGTGTTTTCTGTCGATGAACCAGACATTCCCCAGCAGGGTGGATTTACCACAATCTTGGGTAACACTTTACTTGAGGGGGCACAAATAATGTAGTAGTACACTCTTACTTTATGTATTAATTAACCAGAAACTAAGTGTTAGTTATGTATGGATACCACATTATGATTTCATGACTTGTACCTGAGTAGTAACTGAGCTTCTAAGTTATTTGTGCCCCTTACCATTGGAATGCTTCTTTCGGCACGTCCCACCGTGCACTCCTCTGAGACATACACACATACGGAGACAGAGGGCCTCCTGGAGCATTTTGCTGGGCTAAGGGCCTCCCTCAAAGGTCCAACGGCAGTGTGACTATTCATCCAACCACGGAATTCAGATCATACAATCACAGGCACGGAGGCCTAACCCGCTAAGGCACCCTCCCCGCCCCCCCGCCACTCGGCTGCCCAAAACACACAGTGAAACTATGTTACAATACCGAACATATGTCACCAGCTAGGAAGCAGGGCGTGTGCTGCACCAGACAATGAAGCCATTGTTAGAGACCACCCTAGGGTTGGAATATGGTAATGCACACCTCTTTAGGATGGGCGAGGGTGTCAGGCTGCAGGACTTTGTGCGGTGCTGCTCCACAGATGCTGGAAATGAAAATTTGTTTTAATTGAAGGAAAGTAGTACATTGGTAATGTGGTGTGAGCAGTTATGACAATGAGTCAGGTTAAAGTTGGAATGGCATGAAACGGCTATAAATAAAGCTTATGTCACCATTCAAAGTGAGTGTTTCAACTACAGGCACTACCCCCAACTACCCCCATGTTACAAATGACGTCCATCCCCTATGTCTGTCTTTAAGTCGAATTTGGAGGTAAGTCCAAATTCATTCATACATACATACCCTACTGGGTCACAAGGAGTCCAGAGTCTATTGGCACAAGGCAGGGAACAGCCCAGGATGGGGGGCCAGCCCATCACAGGACACACTCCCACCTACGGGAAATTTAGCACCTCCAATCAGCCTCAGCATGTCTTTGGACTGTGGGGGGGAAACCAGAGTACCCAGAGGAAACCCCACAACGACATGGGGAGAACATGAAAACTCCACACACATGGAACCCAGGCGGAGATGCCAACCCTGGTCCCAGAGGTGCGAGGCAACAGTGCTAACCACTGCGCCACCATGCCGCCCCTAATGATTATACTGTAGGAATAAAAGTAACTACATGTGGTACTGTACTGTACCTCAAGTCGACAAACCTCTGAAGCTGCGCTGAAGATGTTCTCACAAGCGTCAACAAAGTAGCGTGTGTCTTCGTATTTATGAACCATTGTATTTAACCCGATTTTAAATATGTTAGGCTTTATGGAAGTCTGTTCATAAGTACGAGTAACCTGTACGTCAGACATCCTTAACCTGGGAACTGCCTGTATAAGATCAGTAGCTACTCTTTACTCTTAACTTACTGTAGACTACAATAGTCTCTCCTCCAACAAAATAAAAAAAGTGTATAATAAAGTGCAGGTGGTAAAAATGAAGTAGAAACACGTTTGTAAATATTAAATGTTGCAAGATGTCAAAGAGAGTCAGGTTAGTGTCATAAAGGCTGGACGCATTGCAAAGGAGTTTCAGATGCCCTCATTTGGGCTTCATGGGGTCAGCTGTACCAGCTCTTTGTTGAAGGGATGGATCTCACTGGAATGGAGTACAGTTTAGACATTATCTTTCCCTCAATCGACACTGTCAAGAGTCCAGACTGAGTCTTATGACAAAACCTGCCTTCCTCAAAAGCTGGCTACCACACACCTTGACTCTGAACTGTGTCTAGAGCATTGGCGCCCCCTGGTGAGGTTACTACAGAGGGTGGATAGAAACCATAAAGTGGAAATCGTAGTGGTGGCTAACCAGGCCAGCAGTGTGATTTCCTATATGTGCCCTTCTCTGCAGTAGTCACTGGAAGTCTGACGTAACATCAGACTAGAGGAAGCTAGTAGCTTTGTACCTGAGAGTTACTGCTTGGTAACTGCGGGCTGCTCAGCTATAAGCCATGTATTATGGTAGAAGGTGGTGTAATATTGCAAGCTTTATGTTAATCAGTATGGCCTAAACCGGGGGTGGGCAATCTTATCCGCAAAGGGCCGGTGTGTATGCAGGATTTTGGGGTAACCTTTAGGTCAGCTGTCCAAACCCAGGTGTGAGGACTCTTCAGCCAATCAGTCCTCTAATTAGTGACCTAATTAGGGAGTTGCAGCAAAAACCTGCTTACACACTGGCCCTTTGTGGATAAGATTGCCCACCCCTGGCCTAAACAGACTGCTTCAACAAAAATCTAAAAAGGTGGTTAGTCATGGCGCTCAAACAAATGTGATAAGATGTGTTTAATGGTTAATTCACTGTCATAAGGTCATAAGATTACTGAGTACTATAGGGATAAGCTGGACGCTGCTTTGTGCTCCATTTAGGGTGACCACCTCACCCATGTCAGGAGGGACACTATCAGCTACTTCAGGTTTTACAAACTACTATAAAGCTGAAAGGCTCCCATGCTTGGCTAAATTGATTGGCTCGTCTTGTACTTTTACTGCTTTATTTCCTTGACTGAAAGACTCATCCAGCTGTTTCACATTAATATTAAGGACACGTGCATGATCATAGGAGACTGACCAATCAGCACATGGCAAGAACTCAGTGCTTAAGTAAAATCCAGGTCCTTTTCATTGAAATGGTAGCTTAGAAACCCTGTCCTACCTCATAGTGCGCCCCCGACATGGATTAGATGGTTACCGTAACCCCATTACAACTGCATTAGTAGTTCAATAATGTTTTTATCCATCCTCATGCTAATTTTGCAGTACAAGGGGCAAGCGTAATCCAATATTACTTTTAAATTTAGCCCAGAGTTCTTCTAGTGAATCTAGTCTACATGTTAAGCTACTACAAAGGCACTATTCTTATTTCTTGAATAAAAAGGATATAGTGCCCTCTGCTGGTTAGGCTTAACCCCCCCCCAGTCCTATATAATTATACTTCTCATTACCTCAGTGTTTCTCAACCCCGTCCTCAGGGAGTCTCAGACAGTCCAAATGTGGACCGTCTGGCAGGGAGCTGAGAGGGAGCAAAAACGTGGACTGTCTGGCAGGGAGCTGAGAGGGAGCAAAAACGTGGACTGTCTGGGGACCCCGAGGACCTGGTTGAGAAACAATGTGGTTTTCTGATGAACAGGAGGCAGAGTGACATTCACATAATCTGAAAGTAGAACTGGAAACTGATGTGTTCTTAATATTTTTTACTTTAATATTTAGAATTTAGTTTTGCTCTTCATCGAAAGACACAACACATGAAGCAGGTTATCCCACACCATTGGTATTCCCTTAAAATAAAATTCAACAACTCTTATTATTAAGGTGTACAGGGTGGCCCTTTGACAGTTGTTTGAGAAACAAAGGATACAGCTGTTGAATTATGTTAATAACAAAAAGGAAGGAAAATGCCATTTCACATTTTTGGCAGATATGAAAGCCCGGATGTACTGCTTGATCTTATTAGCAGGGAAACACCAACTTCAGCAAGATGCATGGTGTGATTTAGTCAGTAATGCACCAAATGGGCGGCGAGTGTGTTTAAATGTTACTTCCTCACTCTAATGGTTCCTTTGCCATTTAATCGTAAGTTGTTCTGATTAGTCAGTGCTCTCTTCACGGGGTAGCTACATTTGTGCCATCAGATTGGAAGGCAAAGGAGTATGGAAACTTATTTTTTTTTCAAAAGCTGATAGCACACCTTTTTGAGCTGTTGTTATGGAGTATGGCTCCTTGGCCAGAATCCATCTCTCCAGTAGAAACGGACGTTTTCTGCAAACACTGACACCTCGTAAACTGAGACTGGTTTCTGGCCTTAGCGACGTGGTGTGAAGTTCAGTTGGCCATTTTCCTTCCTTCATCTCAGCTTTTCCAGTCACACTTCCCTTTCCTCTCCAGGCCTCTAAGACATTGTTGATAGAGCCCAAAGAATGTTACTGCCCAAAGATATTTGCCTCACAGGATAGCTCAGGATATCTAGGCACCTCATTTGAACTGGGAAAACATTGTTAGTTTTACAATTGAAGGATTTAAAGTTTTATGGTCACATGTACCTATTACTCTGAAATTCTTACTTGTATTTTAACTCACAGATTCATAACAGATGTACAGAGAACAATAAATAGTACCAAGAACAACACAGAATACATCAGACACTAAATACAGTTCAACAGTATGCACAACATCACAACAAAGGACCAGCCTGCCCTATAGGCAGCATAGGCAATCGCCTAGGGTGCCATTTTATTAGGGGGTGCGCAAAAGAGCGAGTGGAAAAGATCAGAATACCTCTGGTTGCAATTTGTGACATTACATTTAGTTATACTACTTTTAATATGTCGGTAGTTTTTTTTGTGAAACAGATGTGAGCTTACTAGTTAGCAGCAGGATGCCCAGTGCTACTGAAATGTTTTTATTTCTTTTCTGCTGCTTTGGAGGGGGGAGGGGGGCACTCAGCAGAATCCCGCCTTGGGTGGCAGGGCACCCATTGCCAGCTTTATCACAACATATATGTTTATGGTCTTGAACTGCTTGACAGAATGAAGGACGGAAATAAGTGATTGTGTATAATAACTAGAGTCTTTCAAGATGTGATCTGCTTTTCATGTGGTGTAAACGTCCCGGGCTGGTGAGAGCTGTCGATTGTCAATCCTGCTTTCATCACTCTCTGTAATCCTGTGCTTGGCAGCTGTCATAACGGGACGTGATACAGCCCCTGAGAATGGATGCCGCGGCATACCAGTAGATGTTTGCGAGGATTTCAGGTGACATCCGGGGCCTTCCTCAGACACCTGAGGAAGTGAAGGTGATGACGGGCCTTCTTTAGAGCAGCAACAGCCTTCTGTGCTCACTTAAGGTCAGTGGTGAGGGTGACTTCAAGGAAGTTAAAGCTGTAAACCCTCTTTCTGCTAACATGTGATTTGCTTCCTGAAGATCAGCTTCCTGACATTCAGAGAGGGGCTACTGTCCTGACACCATTCTGCCTTTGTACCTCCCCATCGGTTATTTAATCGTTTTTGGTGATTAGGCCTATGATGATGATGTCGCCAACCGGTTTGATAATGGAGTTGGAGTAGAGTCTGACCATGCCGTTGTGCATGTACAGGGATTGAATCAGGGGGCCAGCATACTGTGCTGCGGAGTGCTGGTGCGAAGGACCAGGGTGCAAGAACATGAGCAAGAGAAGTGATCTGCGCTTCCTGTTGCTAAGGTCCTCATTTCATCTCACTACATTTTTATCCTTTCCTGTGGAAGTCAATAAAGAAAATAAGGAAGCTTGAAATGTGTTATTTTCTTAATTATTTGTGTAAGACAGGAGTTATGTACCTAGGTAACCAACATATAACTGGCCATTACATGCAGCAATGCGGAAATCTGAGAGTCAGTCGGCTTTCTTTTCAAAACAGTACTTCCTGGAGATAGAAGTTTTCCACAAAACATTTGATCTGTTTTGAATTACTGGCACCAACCTCACCGACTCATTGGGAGAGCACATAAACTCCACTGACTCACTTTTAACTGCCTGGGATGGAAACCAGGAAATTGACTGCAATGGTAACCACACCAAGCAATGCTCAGATAATGAAGCTTAATGTTTAAATGGAAAACATAGACCTAAAGACAGAGTTTGCATCACCATAATAAATAACATTGTACTTTTTAGTTTTAAAGGTCTGGAATAAAGACACTGGATATATACGGCCGTGGAAAAAATTAAGGAACCACAGCACGATTTTTCATTTCTCAATTTATGGTTGTGTGTCTGTGAATAATGTATTTGTTTTTGCAAACTGCAGCCTGGTTCTTCCCTGTTTCTCATTAATGAAGGACTTCTTCCTTGCTTTATGGGACTTCAGTCCTGCTTCTAGGAGTCTGATGCAAACTATCCTAGCATCGCACTTCACACCTGCACTTAATGTTTCCCATTCCGTTTGAAGGTCACTTGATGTCATCCAGTGATTCATGAGAAACTGTTGGATAAGTTAACGGTCATCTCTGGCATTAGAACATCGCTTTCTCCCTTTACCTGGCTGGTTTCTGGTTGTTCCCAGTGTTTCCTGCTTCACTTTGTTCTTGAGTACTGCTGTCTTAGAAATTTTGAACCCAGAAGCGACCTGCTGCCCAGCGTATCCTTCTGTCACCAGAACCATGATTAAACCAAGATTTTCAAATGCAGATTTATTTCAAAACATAGAGAGGTCTCTTAATTTTTTCCAAGGCTGCATGTGAAAATAACACAACAAAAACTTTTCTCTAATAACGCATGCTAGTAAATTCTGGTACTGTAAAATACTTATTGCTCAAGTATGACCTGAGTAAATCATAGAATATAAATGCAGACAATTTGAATTACTCTTGAATATTCACTCAGTTGTTCTAGGAAAACAAATGAAATATACAAGTTGAATCTGTGCTGTTGTAACTATAGGTTCTGAAATGACCAGAGACATAGTGAGATGACTGGCTGTGTCAGATATAAGCTGTAATTCCTATGAAGCCAAGCGATGTAAGAAATGCTGCTCAGATCAAAAGTGTAATTAGGGCAGATGATGGCCTCAGCTCCTTTTCACCTAGTTCTATTGCCCCAGGGCTGGGCAACCCTGATCCTTTAGTGCTGGTACCCAGCAGGTTTTCCATCCGACCTGGTCTCTGATGAACCACACCTGATCTCAGGCAGGGTGGAACTCGTCAGGTAGGACAGAAAACCTGCTGGACACCGGCACTCCAGGATCAGGATTCCCTACTCTTACCTTATCCCTTCAGTGTTTTGGCCGTTCTGGTCCAGGAATCTTCTGCAGGTTGAGCAAAATGGATGAAACTTGTCAATGAAAAAAATTCAAATTTGTGGTTTACAGTGAATATAATAAGTTTTGACACTTCCTGTTCATCTTGCAGGACACACCTTCAGGAAAATCAATAGGCAATTGTTTCACACTTTGATGTAATTAGTCAGTAATTGTATGCTTGGACATGTGACTTTGCTGAACACTGTGTGCCAACATGGACACCTTGAGGTAATCTGCTGAAAAGCAGCTTGCCAACCTTACAAGCTGCAGAGTGTCTAATAATTCACAGCCTGGCTTTTTTTGTTTGTCTATATCTTGATGTTATTTATTTCAACAGGTTTTCTAAACTTTCTCTTGCAAAGGTGTTTTATATAGGTTTTGTTCCAATATCATCTCGCACTTTCTACTGGTCACTTACTGGAAGCTGGCTTGGTGACACTTCTGCCTGCTTCACTTGTACCTCACTCTGGACAAAACCACCTGCCTAATACATGAATGTAATAATAAACAGATCACTTCTCTGAGGTAGCAGTCAGCAACATGGCATGCAAGATGAGAGCACTCCAACCAGCGTACTACACGCTATATTTAACAGACGCTAATCATGACATCATTTGGCTTACATAGTGGCCTCAAGCAAGTAAAGCAGGCCGTGATAACTCACACCAGCGGTACCATTGTTACCAGAGCTCCTTTGAAATCAGAGAGGTCTGCTTAGAGTTGTGTTCCATTTTCCCCTTAGCTCACAGATGTCTTGAAGCAGCAGCAGGAGCCGAGAAAACAGTCTCGTGCCCAGAAACACTGCCACGGTCTTTGTCCCGTGCCCCATTGACACAGAATCCTTTCACACGTCTCTGCACAATTTCCACCTGGCTTGGGAACAGCATTAAACACACATGAAGTGCTCGAAAACACTTTAAGGCTCCCACAGGAATGTAGATAGCAGTATCAGCTTACAGAGAATGGAACGTGAGGTGGGGGCCGCAATAAGCACCCAGAAACAGGCAGACCAGAGCCCTGGTTTTCTATGACAAAAGAGCAAATGGGCCACAATTAAATATCAGTTGAGGTTTTACACCATTTCAATTGGGGGACCATACTAGGGCCTATTGGTCTGTTAGGGGGGCCAGATGCATTTGACCGTAATGTCCTCCAAGTGTTATTTACACTAGATTGCCAGCATTAAGAAGCAAAAGTCAGTTTTGGAAGCCGATAATCATTTATGCAGTGCTTTGCAGTTACATTATACAGTTTTTACAAATATGTAACTCACTCTGATTTCTTGTTTAGATGGTCTTGCATTGACAAGCTTGATAATTGTTTTCTGTCGTTAACTTTAGTTTTCACCAACTGAAGCGACTCGACCACTCAAATGTGCTTAGGTCTGTCCTTCGCCTGTTCCGTGTGCACAAAATTTTAGCCCACATATATTAATGGAAATAATAACAATTGTAATAATAATACATTTATTTCAGACCCAAGTAGCATACATATTTAGGGAGTCCCGGGGGGCATGCACGCTGTCACAGGGGCACTGACCCCCCCCCCCCGCTAAATATGCCTCATACAAATGTTCCTTTTCAACAAACTATATCTCTTTCCTTGATCAGTCATCTCTTTAATTTCCACCCCACCAACTTCACAGTCCTAACAAAAGGAATGTATTATTTGTAACATTTATTAACTTAACTTATGAATACCTTCCCCACCCTGTCAAAGAATTAACTCAGGAAAGAAATTCCTGGATCACAGTGGAAGCAAATGTTCTGAATTTGCAAGTTTTTTCATGCTATCTGAAGACATCTTTGTTCAGATGGTGGAATCTTGTTACCAAACGTACCTGGAACACAAATGGAATGATGAGACCCTGGTTAAAGGCATTTCTTGCAACAATGATAGGACCATATTATAATCATAGCTAAATGATATAGGTTTCGTCTCTGTTCTCTGCTTTGACTTGGCTTGAACAGACACATTGTGCCTTTTTATTTGTAATATCTTCATCATTCACTTGCAGTGATTACTTATTTGTCCAGAATGACACTTCATCACTCATGGTTACAGAGCTGTGCTTTTTCAGTTCCTGGAACATGGTTTTTCACATATGCCAAAGACAGTATAATTTAAGTTATAATTTTGCATTCCATTGTTTCTCTCATTCTTTTTCCATCTTTCTCATTTTGGTAAGTCGATAGCTGTGTTTTTTAGTCGTTTTATTTTCTGTCTCCCTGTGGTTGTGTTTGGCGTTTCTGTTAATTACTGCAGTTTTTGGTTCGGTCACATTCTTAAACGGTATGCAGTGTTTGGGAGGCAACATGAAAAGGTAGCAAACTACCATCTGTCTCTGCTGAACTGTCTCATGTGTGAACTGAAAACTCAGAGGGATCGTGTGGTAGCGGCCAGAGCGGCTAGAATGGAGGAGGAGAGCAGGAAAGGGGAGAGGGCTGGTGGGCGGGGACTCGGAGGCCAGGAGGGAGGCGAGAGTGAGTATAAGAACATTGTGTGCCTCTGTGTGACCCCCTCGCTGCAGTCCTGAAGTAAACGTCTCCACTATTCGCACGATCTGATAAGCTTTTCTTCCAGAAACATGAGCTACCCAACAACTTTCTCGATGCACTCTGGTGCCCTTCCATCATCGCGAATTTCCATCACCCGCACTACGCAACCAGCGAGCTACCGTGCCGCCAGCATCTACGCCGGCGCCGGCGGCATGGGGGCAAAGATCTCCTCAGCCTCCTACTCAGGAGTGCGCGGTGCCATGACACCTGGGTCCACCTTATCCTTCCAAATGAGCGGAGGGGCCTCGGGGATCGGTGCCGGAGGGAGTGCAGGCGGTACTACCACGATCCTGGGGAACGAGAAGGGAGCCATGCAGAACCTCAACGACCGCCTGGCTGCCTACCTGGAGACGGTGCGCAACCTGGAGCAGGCTAACAGCAAGCTGGAGCTGCAAATCCGGGAGTTCCTGGAAAAGCGTGGGCCCGACACCCGCGACTACAGCCGCTACAGCCCCATCCTGGATGAGCTGCGCAAAAAGGCAAGTGACAGAATTCAGCTGAAGGGTAGGGGAAGGTTTATATCCAGTACCTGCTGAAAGATATTCAGCCAAGGTGATAGAGAGATGGTTCTGATGGGAAAATACAAGACAATGAGTAGAGGACGTAAAGGAAATTAAAAGATGAATAAAGAAGTGCAGTTTGAAAAACAATACCAAAACAAAGGAAAACAGCTTGAGACCCAATAAAAACACTTAACAACCTTAAGAAAACATTTCATTGAGATGCTGACATGATTTTAGGAGAGGTAACTTGCATGCAGTGCTTACAGTGTTTGGCACGGAGAGGAAGCAGATATTACTTAGTAAGAACAATAGTCAAGGGCTGGAAAAGGAAGCATCTGTTTCAAATCGTGGTTTCAGGCAGATATGGTGCAGATCCATTACACACTGTTATTTAGATTAATCTAGAGTAAGTACTTCATATCTGTGCAAAAACAAACAGCGTGATAAAAAAAGAATTGTTGTGCATGTGCTGGTCACAGTCCAAACCATCGTTCTACTCATACTTGCGTTTAATGTTTTTCTCATGTACAGTAAAACATTTATTTATATGTTTGTTTTTCATTTGTTCATGCATAAGGTGCTTTTAGAATCAATTCAGCTTTTGGTGTAAATTCAGTGCTTCGATTATCTTTCGACATGAAAAAATTGTGGGTAGAATATCTGTTACAGTGGAAATGTGCATTTGCAAAGTTTTGAGGAAAAAAAAAGTCACAGGCCAAAGAAAAATCAATAAATCCTTATGATTTGTCTAAAAGCAAAGACCGTTTCCATTCATGTCTTGTGCATTTACTGAAACTCATTTGAGCTTATTTTAACTTGGTCAAGAGACTATAAATTTTCTGATTTGAAGAAACTTAATGACGAAAAATAGCCGATTGACAAAAAAGGATATGTCCATTTTTTAAAGCAAATAAGGGGTGTGGCGTTTCAAAGACGGAGTTGAAAATTCCCTTGTGACTCCTTTGGAGTGAGTCACTCAATTTTTTAGCCAAACTGAGTGTGTTGGTGTTGGGGGGAGTGGTAACCATGGAAATGGTCGTAAATATTGTTCCTTTTTGCATCCAAGAAGGTTCCATTCCTGACTGACCTCACTCACAGCTTGAGAACATATGTAACCTTTCAAGGAGAGCCAGAACACTGAGAACAGATATGCTGTGTTACTGAGTAATTTTTGGACTCATCACCAAAATGGCAAAATTAATCACATTCCACTGGTTTCACTGTGCCCCAGAACATTTACTGTATTCTGCATCTACAGCTTTTTGTCAGGACTACTCAATGGAAATTATACAGTTTGGGCTGGCAGAAGAGGGGGGACAATTAATCTTTTGTCTGGAAAACAGAAAAACACTTCAGCCCGTACAAAAAAGTGCTTCTTCAAGGCCATTGCTTTGGATTACAGTATGACTTATGTGCACAAATTCTACCCTTCATTTCTTTGGGATACCATATTAAACTGTATTTTTTCACATAGGTGTTTGACATGACGGTGGACAACGCCCAGCTGGTGTTGCAGATTGATAACGCTCGTCTAGCTGCAGATGACTTCAGGGTGAAGTGAGTAAAGCTTCATGTAAAAAGCATGCTTAGATACATCAGCATGGCGTCATGTTGAGTGGGAGGACCTACAGCCAGACCGTGTGATCTGCAGGTACGAGGCAGAGCTGGCCATTCGTCAGTCAGTGGAGGCTGACATCGCCGGGCTCAGGAAGGTCATTGACGATACCAGCGTCGGCCGAATGAACCTGGAGAGTGAGATCGAGGCAGTGAAGGAGGAGTTGATCTTCCTCAAGAAGAACCATGACAATGTAGGCTGTAACCCAGTCATCTTCCATAGCCACTTATACAATGTAGGGTTTTGGTAAGCCTATTCAACAAACATGGGACTTACATTATAGGTCAAATCACCAGTCCACTTAAACTATACAGGTTGCCCTCGTTTATCGCGGTTAATCAGCCTATCGCGATAAGTGAATTTCCGCAAAGTAAGATTTTTTATTTATAAATCGAATATTTTCGTAGTTTGAGCATAGAAAACCTGTTCACGACCTTCTAAATACGGCTTTTACATTATTAGAGCCCTCTAGACATGAAATAAAAACTTTTAGTCACCATTACATTCGTATTACCCAATATATTAGACAAAAAAAGAAAACATGACATATTAGATGTTACAAATATCAGATTATTATTGTACATTCAATTACTGCTATTTTTGGTTGCAGATAAACTACATTTATTTGAATCATGGATCCCAGCAAAAACATCCACGGATAGAAAAAGGCTTGTTTAAGTTAAAAATACCGAAAATCAGTGCATATGTTGCCCAGTTATTTATAATTAGCATTTCCGCACTCCGTCCGGAGTGGATATTATATACTGCACATACCAACTGAAGGTAAGCTGACCTGCCGCGAAGCCTGGGGCTCGAGTAGAAGAGGAAGCAGGGAGCCGCCGCCGTTAATGTTTAATCTTGCAGGTTTATTTTACTTTCACTTTCATGTTTTCGTGTAACGTGCTTTCCGTAAATATTAAAATGCAATTTTAAAATATTTTTACGCGAATGAATATATTTGAAAAACCGCGATAGAGTGAAGCCGTGAAAGTCGAAGTGCGAAGTGGTGAGGGACGACTGTTTATCATTTGACTTCACTGGACAGAAGGATACACATACACACACACACACACACACACAAAACCCTGGATATGTGAGGCCACGATGCTACCCACAGAGTCATTTTTTATTCTAATATTCATTATCACTTCTTTCTCTCCTTCTCTTGGCCTATAACAGGAAGTTACGGAGCTGCGTAACCAGATTGCCCAGTCAGGAGTGCAGGTGGATGTCGATGCTCCCAAAGGACAAGATCTGTCACGAATCATGGAGGAGATGAGGGCAAACTATGAGAAGATGGCAGTGAAGAATGCAGAAGAACTCAAGGCTTGGCACGAAAACCAGGTGACCACTTACCCTTTACCTATCTCCTAGATTGGATGCAAACATTTAGACTACCTCGTTCACTTTTGCAAGCAATATCCATCGAAAGGATATTCTTTCTTATCTCCTTTCTCTATGGTCAGTACTGCTTTCTCTATTTCTCTGTCTTTGTCCCTCCAAGATCTCAGATGTTCAAGCCCAAGTGTCACAGAACACGGAGGCCCTCCAGGGTGCACGCACAGAGCTGAGTGACCTTCGCAGACAGGTGCAGACACTGGAGATTGAGCTTGAGTCACAAAGGAACTTGGTAAGAGTCTTTCAGAGTTGACCCAACAACTGAAGCCTCATGGAAGTCATTGAAAACATGGATGGATGAACGTTTTCATGACTTTCTCATTATTCTCACCTTCCATACTCTTCCCTACTCTCTCGTCTCCATCTCAGAAAGCAACACTAGAAGAAACTCTACGAAACACAGACCTGCGCTCCAACATAGAGGTGGAGAAGTACAACAACATCATCCTGCAGCTGGAGGCGGAGCTGATGCAGCTGCGCAACAGCATCCAACAGCAGGGACAAGAGTATGAGGCTCTGCTCAATATCAAGATGAAACTCGAGGCTGAGATTGCCACCTACAAGAGACTGCTGGATGGTGGGGATCTCAAGTGAGTCGTGGCTGAGTGCAGCAGGAGTGAATGAAGTTTAATGATAGGGAAAATGAACAAGCTGTAATAAGTAGCCTTGCTGTAGCAGCACATCGTGAGTCATGCAAACACTAATCAAATCCTTCTGTTTCTGTGCATGTGATGTTTAGGCTGCAAGATGCTCTTGAGGAGCAGAAATCCAGAGGAAAATGATCCAGGCAGGCTGGAAAACAGCTCGTCTATGAGCAGAAATGAAGGAACAAAAAAAATAATCACAAGCTTCTGCCAGCTTGTTCATTCCACACCAATTGCCATGCTCTCGCTGTAATTCGGTTTTTAAATAAAGGCAAGTCTTCACCAGCATATTGACTCCTGTGTATCCTTAAGAGTTATATATTAATATTTAATCACTTCTGTCCTGTGCTATCAATCAATCAATCAATCAATTTTCCATACCCGCTTGCCTTATTCAGGGTCACGGGGGGTCCAGAACCTAACCTCCTCTTCATTGTGTCCTATGTTTCCTGGGATAGGCTCTAGAATCACTGTGATCTTGCACTGCATTACATGGATTATTTATACTGTGACCAAAAGCCATTGTACAAGTGAAAGGTATTAGTAAACAGAGATACATATACCTATTTTTCTCGTTATCCAAGCAAGGGTGTCAATTATTCCTAATATACACTAAAACACAAGAGGAGTATAAGCAACACAATTACAACAACAAAACAGCTTAATATTGATAAATTAACCAATAGATCTGAGTAGAGCCAATCTAGGATGCAGTGGACATGTCATTTAAAGATTGTGGATGATGTCTGGGGTGGCACTTTCCGCACTGCAATGCAGGTTCAGTTCCATGTAAGTGTGACATCGTGGTTGTAGTGTAATATGCTGCCTAACAGACTTGCATGAAGAATTGGCTCACTGATGGGCTCTATGGCCACGGCTTCTACCATACTTTTATGTAAGCGGGCTCGTAATATTTTTGGTATTGTATAATTTTAGCATGCCCAGGAGGGCTGGGCAGCCAGTCGACCTTGCACCCCTAAAGGCTTTTTTCTCCTTATTCGGGAGTTTTTGGTTCATGTTCTCTATTGTCTTAAATTCTTTCCTTCCCTCCCATTTAGTATATATGCATTAATAACGTATTGCCAGACACTCTCGCTTTGGGCAACTGCATTGTAAAATGTATTATATAAAAATTCATTGAATTAAATTAGGAACTCACCAGGAACTTGTCAAAAAACTACATTATTTAACTTAAAATGAGAACTATACATTTATGCATGTGTTCACCAATTATACGCTATGATCCACAAAATTAAGACTTCAGGTAACCACATACACCAAGATAAAACGTCCTTGAGCTGGCAGACATGATAGAACAAGAATCTTCACAAGCCAAATGCAGTGTCTGAACCCCTAACTGGACAGCAGTAAACACTGTGGAGCTCACTGTACACCAGACAATCTCTCTTAACTTTTCTGTTTCACAATCAGAGGTGTGGGGCTTCTACCATAGAGGAAAATGACCTCTCCCCTCAGCAGATGTGTGGGGTGGGTGCGTAGCCTGTGAAACCTGACCAGTCCATCACTGGTAACAGAATAAAAGCAGGAATCTGGAAACTTCCTCTCATAAGTGAACCTGGAGTGCTGCCAAGAAAAGTCAATGCATGTTTTCCATGGTCCCATTGTGCTTTTGGCATGGTGTTGGTCACCCACTAACTCAAGTTAGATCCAGTGATGCTACTTACCATACATTTAAAATACACATACAATTTTCCCCACGGGGATTAATAAAGAGATGATTTAAGTTCTTTGGGGATGACTTTGCAACTAGCATACTATAATAGTGGGTCGGTGAACCATGTTTGCAGTAACTAGCCAACAGAGCCACAGGATATAATCACCAGATGGCGTTTATTACACCCGTACTACCACATCCAAAACTCAGACTGCCCACCGTGGCACCGTGCTCATAGCCCCGCTTATTCCTAATACACACGGTGGGCGCGCACACACACACACACACACACACTACGTACAACAAGGAACATTAACCACTACACATGACATAACACACAGCACATTTATAACGATACGGGCGATTACTGGAACTATTTACAATCTGGCATTAGTCCAACATGCCGCGCTGCCCGCCGGTACCTCTGCGCTACAGTACTCTTCATTTTATAGCCCTCGTGGCCTTTCGGATTCTTAGCATATTAAGCGGTGAGCCCGTTATAACTGCGGGTGACATGTCCCACCACTCAGCATTACACAAGGACACAAAAAACACACCCATTACCAAAAAAAATAAATAAATAAATCGGTATTGTTCTACTATTTGCACTATATGCAAACTGTTGGGATATGACGAGCTATCCCGAGAACTTGCTTCCCCCAACTTACAATATACATAATTACAATACACATACAATATAATTACATAAAAGTACAGGGCTTAAATAGCTACCTCCTTTATTTATTTAGCAGATGCTTTTCTCCTAAGCGACGTACAAAATGCATGTCATTTCAAATGAAATTGCCGGGTATTTATGCACTGTTCTCAACCATTATGAACCATTACTAGTGTTATACTGTTAAAATATTTATTAGAAAATACGTAGTTTATTAACTCTAAATGTACATTCTATATTTTAAGGACTGATATGCAGAATTAACAAAAATGAAAGTGAGTCGTTCAGTTTTCATTAGCAGCACGTTTTATTCCAAACATCATACACTGATGTTTAACTGAAAACTGAATAACCGATCAGACATCCCACCCGTATTCACAGGGAAAAGTGCGAAACTGGTTACGATGCTTTCCCTAAAATATGCAGTAAGGGCTACAACAGCTTAGAAAGTTGTCCCTTCTTGGAGATACACATAGGATGTACTGCCAAAAACAATGACGAAGTAAAACGAAACATATTGACACAGTATTTAGACGGCAATCAGAAAGACTGACTCAGCAAACCGCAGTGAGTAATGTCGCCCAGCTGAGTCGCTTCTAAAATGGCTGGCAGCGACGCTGAAGACCAGGAGTAATCAGTTTAAACGAAGTTCAGGTAAACCGCTTTCCTTGAAACACCCCTTTTACTTCGGCCCAGTTTTTAAAATTGCACAATAAGTAAGATATCCTTCATGTCTGTTTTCCATTACCTTAAAAATAAAAGTCTGACTTTTTTTTCCAACTTATTTGTTAACGTAAAGGATGACCAGATATACATGTCAGGAAGGACACTTTGAGTTTTACAAACTACTTTAAAACTGAAATTCTCCTGTGTTTGGCTAATTAGTTCAATTCTTCTTGTGCTTTTACTGGTTTGTTTCCTTGATGGAAAGACTCATCTAGCTGTTTCACAATAACATTAGTGACACATTATTACAGGAGACTGACCAATCAGCACACAATAAGTACTCAGTGCAAAAGTGAAATCCAGGCCTTTTTAATTGAAATGGTAGTTCACAAATAGCTCATAGTGTCCCCTCTGACATGGATTAGATGGTCACTCTGACTGCATAGCTGGAACAAGGGGAAGAAAAGGATGCAGACACAACCACCGAGGTTGATGGAAATGTCAGGGGATCTCGAGGAGTTTAGCTATGCCTCACACAAACCTGGTGCATAGAAATGAATGGGAGTCAATGGCAACTAGAGGATGAGTTCAGTCAGGGTGGTGCTGGGGGGGGGGCTCAGGAGAACATGCACAGGCCTGCTATGAGTCCCTTAGTTTTTACATTTACGGCATTTAGTAGATGCTTTTGTCCAAAATGATGAACAATTGAGAAAGAAGGGTTAGCTAGTCCCTGGAGCATCTGAGGGCCAAGGGCCCCAGTCAAGGGACCAATGGTGAAACCACACTACCAACCATGGGATTTGAACTGCTGACCTACAGATCACCGGAATAGAGCCACACACCTCCTGTTAAAATAGGTGATGCTGTACTGATTGTATATCTTTCCAATTTTTGTATATGTGCGGACACTGCAAGTTTTTATTTTTGCCATGTGACCAAATATTTATCTCGAATAATTCTATTTTGATGAATTTCAAAATTTCCCCCTCACTTCCAGAATCACTCCTAATATCTCCATCTTCATTCCTAATAGAAAACAAATTTCTAAACCTCACCCAATCCATTTCCTTTGTTGTTTTTGAGATGAGAAGCCAGTGACCTAAAGTCAGGCGTCCTCATCATATGTTACAGTATTGAGAGCCAAACTCAGTCAGTCCTCCTGTAATCCAATGAAGAACTTTCATTATATTTCCAAAACTCATTAAGTCCAGAGAAATTGTCTAGAAACCTATATCTCCTGTTTTGGAAATTGGTTCTTCAATTACAAACACCAGCTGCAGTCTGCACAGAAAAGCATCACACATGGAGATTGACAGATAAGATAAAACCCTTTCTTGTCACTACACAGAGCAGTGAAATTATCCCTTGGTCGGGGTCATCCATGACCCAAATTGATTTTTTGGGGGGGGTGGTGGTGGTATTTTTTCTAAACCACACACTCTGCAACCCACTGAAGCTGAGCCTGACATCCGTCCATGTGCCCCCGCCTGACAGAAAGCCGCAGCACATTAGGTAAAATGTACCAGTCTGTCTGGCGTCCATTCCCACAGACGTACCAGAAGACGGAGTGGTGCATTGAAACTCACCAGCCACCACCGGCACAAGAGTCAAGGAAGGCTGGTCCTGAGAACACAATTCTTCATGCAAATACACTGTTAGAAGTCGCCCTAAGTGATGTCTGTCTAAAATATCTAAGCACTTTATCACCTTTGATATTAAATAGGGCTCAGAGATTAAAGCACCTTTTCAAGGCAGTCCAGCTAAGGGATTAAAGACAGAAAAAAGCACCACAGCCAGGAAAAAGAATTTGTAATTTAATGTGTCCTTCACCCCTAGAACAAGGTACTTGAAGTACCCGGCAACCAAAGCAGGCTGATTTGGATCCGATAACGTCAGGCTCAGATCTTCATAAATCTGACACTATCTGTCTCTATTTTCTTTATGTTGTATAAGACTCAGCACAGTATGCAATTTCTGATCACAACATTGACAGGCATTCTGTCATCGGGGGATTGGGTGGAAATGTATGTCCAGGCAGTTTCAGGAAGGACGTTAAAATATGTTTATTGTATCAATTTATCTCCCCCCGCCCCCCCCCCCCCCCCAGGGGGCCACCCGGGGAGTTAAAAAAAACAAAAGGGAAAAAAAAAAAAAAAAAAAAAACAAAAAAAAACCACCCCCAGGAAAAAAGAAAAAAAAAA
>JAODKC010000111.1:1285951-1296088 GCA_026777985.1 Mormyrops attenuatus
TTTCAAGTAAGAATTTCATTGTGCTCTGTACGCTGTACTTTGTACATATGACAATAAACTTCAACTTCAACTTCAACCAGAGCCATCTAATTCTTGCACTGTCATGGCAGGGAAACTTTGGGATTAAATTGGTTAATTAAACACAATTACAACAGTGCTACAATATATTTGTATTTCCTTAGTTTTATCATTGTTTGATTTTCTTTTTGTTATTCCGGCGATCCAATGAATACATTTATGCCTTTCAGTTTTTAGCTAAGGAATGTTGAAGGCAAACAGACTGATCATGCCGTGCAGAGGCTGGAATGGCGACCTGTCAGGTGGAGACATTAAGCAGCAGCGCCAACAGCTGCTCGTGTCAGTGGCGGTCAAGCCCAGGTCGACATTCGACTCGATGCATATGTACTTGCGAGTATTTATACATTTCGTAGATTGAGATACCCTCTGGTCTCTTATCCTATTAATAACTCCATGATTTTGTGAATACAATTATACAAATATATTTACAGGTTTTGTAAATATATTTTTGATATGCTTATAAGCAAAAATGAGAGATAATTTATGGAACTCAAAGGATCCAAATTTATGTGAGAAAACATGAATGTCTATGAAATAAGAAATTCTTTACTGACAACAATTCCCTTCTCTGCATGTTCTTCAGCTCATAGAATTCCTGAACTTTATACTACTAATGGGGTGTGTTTCACACATGTAGTATAAGTGCAGTTATATTTAAGCGCATTCATCCATATTTTCTGATGTGATGTTAAGGTATAAATTTACAAAGCATTACAAATGGGTAATCAAAATCAGGGGAGAAAGGAACTTAAGATCATGCACGACTGTAGGACAGCCCTGCTTACAGGCCAATGAAGATGCTGGTACTAGGAAAGAAAGCCAAATTAGTTCAAAAGGGAAAATCTATAGCTGAATAAAGTGCTCCTGTGGAACAGAAATTTCAGGCGCTCTGGGTTCATTTTCCAAGCATCTCAGAGGGTTCCCCAAATCCGTGCCTGGTGAGTAGCTTTCTTTTAAGGTCTCATTGGTATGTAAACACTGAAATTTTTAAGCGGTATAATTTGTTTTAGTCTTTAAATCCACCCTCTCTACACCCTTGCTTTGCTTTATGAAGGCATAATTCAATTGAAAAGCGCAGTCAAATGTATTACCAGAACTACGGTGATGCAGGTGGCGTGCCAAATCCCCACCTTTACTCAAAATACACAATAGAGATACAAACATGCCTTGCTTGCACCAGCTACTAACTGTATAATTTTAAATCAAGGTAGTACACCTAATATAGATAATACAGCTTTGTTTCTGCTTATTTTTGTTTGTGCTTCTAGGTCACAGCCTGTAGAATCATTAAAAGCCGGGTTTAAATATAGACAGAGCCCAGTTCCAACTCCTTATATCCAAATCGCACCTTACCCGAGCGCAGCTCCACATCCTTCAACGTTAACATGTTTTCTTAATGTCCCAAAATTTAGAAAAAGATTCAAAGTGAATGTTTAATAAGGGGTCAGTTTAGAGATAAAAATCATGTTTTTTAATCAGCTTTAATGTATATTTTCATTAGTAGCTCCGACCAGATACTCAGCTCTTGAGTGAGATATTGTTTTGACGCCTTGATTTCTGTCTTGTGTTTTTTGACTAATCTTGCTTACTGTACTGCCGCCAAACCACTTACTAGCTAGACCTGTGTAAGAACATCTTTAAAGCGATTTGTGAATAACTCGATACTTTAATGCATTTTCACGGAGACGATACAAATGAATAAGCAAAAATATTACTTGTAGCGATAAGCCATCTTGATGAATTTTTAAGTTTCATTTACAGTCAAGTACTATTTAACCACACAATATGTAAAATACCCAAAACAAATAAATATTAGTTTTTAATCACATTTTTTAGTTTATTTTGTATCTCTTCAACATGCCGACAAATGAACATGCTACATCTTTAAAATCATGATCATAAATACGTATGATTACTAATTAACTAATGTACAAAGCAGCTTATTGAGGACCCCCCCCCCCATACCTGACATGGAGAAGGAATCACGTGACCCTGTCACGTAATGTGGGGAACCCTGGGAGAATGTGGAGAATCAGCACTGTCCTGGAAGTGTAGGCTGAGCCAGTTCTCTCCAAAGCAGGGTGTCAGTGTCATTCTTGTCTTTCAGTCTCCCCTCGCTGCGCCCCCGGCTCAAGGGTGTTATTTTTGATTCCCGGCTGGAATTTACAGTTGGCCAGAAGAGGACATCCTGAATCACATGTATTCAAAACAGTGGGGGCTTCAAAGAAGACTTTGACTTTGTACAATTTATTTGTACTTTCACACATAAATATTGTTACGGTAGTCTTGTATAAAAACACAACTTTAAAATGACTTGTTCTATTTCTGTATCTTACCTGTAATTGTTTCTCTTGAAGTTGTACAATGGATAGTTGCTACAAAAGGTTGCAAGGGAAATTGTGAGCTACATGTGATTCAGTCATCAGCCCAAATCATGCCGCATGCCTTAAAATCACCGTGTTTTGTTCGTGGTGAGTTGGACGTGAAACATTCGAACTGCAGAAATTTCATTTTCATTCAGAAAATAAAGAAGGACAGCCAATCGTGATTTAATGATGTAAATGCAGGTGTTGTGTTGGGATCTGACTGAAGACTGCCAAGTTTGTAGAAAATCTATTGCCTTCCTGTGGGTAACTGCCAGGCCAAAATGGAGCCCTGGGAACGGGGGAGTGGCTCTGTGTCAACCGACAAAAACAGCTGCCTCACCGCAGAGTCATAAACCGTGCCAAGTGTCTGACGGTAGGGAGACTAACGCAAAACTGGAGAGGACAGAAGGGCGTCCCAAGATCCATGGGGTGTGTGCTAAGTAAATGGTGCTGCCGTGGCAGCCCCGGCGCCATGGATGAAGGAGAGCCGGCAAAGACGGGTCATTTTGATGGCAACTGTGAAAAAACGAGGGTGACCAAGGTAAGGTGCTATATAACAGAGGTCTTTAGTCAGAACGTACATACATCCATACATACATGCATAAATACATGCATACATACATACACCATCTGATGTAGTATAGCTGTTAGCTCAATTCATCAAAAAAAAACATTCAATTAGTTTACATTTTATAAGGTTACATGTCTTCTTTGAAGGCATTGCAAGGTCTCTCCTCATGGACTGAAACTTGTAAGCTTAAAGTTAAAAATCCCCTCTTTCGTGATATCCGGTTACCACTGGCACACATGGTAGGTGTGTTGCATCTGCTCTTCAGTTAGCATCATAGATGTCTGCCGGTTTGAGTGCCATGTTACTTTTATGCGGTCTGGTTGATTTTATGGTAGTAATATGGATTCTAGTAAGAGTAGTTTGCAGTGCCTGGACTGACCTTTTTACAAAGACGAGCCTGATTAGGGTCTGAAAACACTGATGTTGTGTAAGTTTGGTTCCTTAAAGTTTTTGGGCTGGATTTTACCTGCTTCTGCAGTGGTTTCCTGTGCTGTTTTGCCCCATTGGTCATCAGTAATCACGTGATATTGGTATAGACTGATACTGTTCAGAACTTGCTTTTCTTAGAGCAAGAGGGAAATGATTTCTAAAGGCATTGTTTTACTTAAGACTAGTGTGTAAAAGGTGTATGTAAATAAGCCACATTACCACAAGTGATTATAAAGACCCACTCAAAAGACCCCACAATTTTTAGTGTAAATTCTTTTTTTGTAAATCATCAACACCTTTCTGCATCTCTCAATAGCAGCCCATACGGTTATGTTCCAGGAAAGAGGAAGGCATTTGTAGACTTTAGAGGTCAAGGAGTGTCTTACACCAGTCCGTGTCAGGGCAAAAGGTTCATCAGTGTCTGTTCTTCATCTGTCAAAGCCAGTTTGACAAAACTACTTTGGTAGGATGATTTTACGCCTGTCATGTCTTTCTGTCTGACATAGATACGATGCATACATTGTGGAAAAGTCTAAAATATGGGCCTTTTCAAAGACAGCCTACTAACCCACAATGTTTAAGGAAAAGCCATGAACCAGTAAAGTTGTCAGAGCCTTATTCTTTCAGCATGGGCATGATAAAAGGACACTGCACAAAGTCAAAAAATAAGTAGTTCATTAAAAAAAAAAAACTGATCCCCAAAAAACAGTCGATTAATGTTAAAATCTTTGAGCTTTGGTCGATGATCTTGCATATCCTAAGTGGAAAAGTGTTGAGAAGGTGAAACATCAAAGTGATTGTGACATATTAAAGCAGTCACCTTAAATCTGCATTCATTCCTCATGATACTGCTTGTCTGGTGAATGAATGCCACCCCTCCCCCTCGCCCGACAATGTCTAGCAAGTATGCCAGCCATCTATGAAGGATGGGATATGAAAAGTGTCACCTTCCTGCAAACCTCATTTCACAGGCACTCCCCAAAACATGCAAGGGGGAGGAAAAGGCTTCCAGTGGATATAAATAACGTATTAGGACACACTTTACATGCCCCACCTGCTCCAGACCCGTCCTGGAAGGAATGTGAAACGTGAGGATGTACATTTAACTGTGTCCAGGAATCCTGGCTTCACCAGTTCAGCGGCATGTGTGTGTGTGTGTGTGCGTGTGTGTGTTTATGTGTGTGGTCCAGGTATACATTACATTATGGGGACCAAATGTCCCCACAATGTCATAAAAACCTGTTATTTTGACATTGTGTGGAAGATTTTTTCAGTCCCTGCAAGGGGAAATTCAATTTTATAAAAATCTGTGACTGCAATCAAAAAACTAAAAATGATAAAAGACTTGTGTTTTGTTTGGTAACTTGTGGTTAAGGTTAGAGCTAGGCAGGGGTTAAGGTTGTCATTGGTGGGATTAGGGTTTTGCCCAAAGATATGAATGGACGGTCCCCACAAAGATATGAGTACAGGTATGTGTGTGTGTGTGTGTGTGTGTGTGTATGTATGTGTGTGTTTGTTTGCTAAATGAGGACAGGGTGGGGAGGGGGGAACATCAGCTGTGTGGGGAGGAAATGGGAGAGCTGTAAGCAGAACAGCAGTGTGCATATCTACTCACCACTCCTCAAAAACTTAATTATCTTACAACATTTATCTCATTTTGCTTTAAAAATATCCAGTATGCCCTGACTTCGTTGATTCATCAAAGTGTTTATGGCATCATCGCCCCTATGAGCCTTGGGGTCCCCACTAAGACATTCCTGCTTTTCAGCATAGATATGCTGATCAGTTGAGATACAATCTGTAAACCTTTAGAAATATTTCTGGATTTCAGGATACTGACATGTTTATCTCATCTTTAGGCAAAGTGACACACTCAAAGAAAAAATATTTAAAGCCGACATTTCTTGTTTGTCTGCTGATTGAAAACAAAGGCTAAAATTTAATGTACCACTTGTGCATCGATTCAGACTCTGGGAGCTTAAAGGGGGGCAAAATATTATTCAAGAGCAACGCGGGCTCAGTTGCCAAGTGGAGGGCCCACTGAACCACCCAGATACTGCCTAGGAAGAACCAACCTGCAGAGCTCACCTTTCACAGAAGGTGAAAGCTCCTGAGATGCCAACCATAACCACTATAACAGAGAATCTGGTGGCAAACATGGAGTATAAGCACATCAGAATACTGTAACCAGAGCTCTGCATTTCCCGGTCTGTATAAGAGGGAGACATGGGAGAAGTCCTTATTTCAGACAAACCATCTTAGTGTGGAAATGAGCACCAAAGTGATATAGGTAAAGTTAAAAAGAGTTTTATGGTCTGAAGAGATCAAGGCTGAGCTTTTTGGATGGTATGCAAAGTAATTTGTGTGAGGCTAAAGTAATGATAAGAGTCTGTGGATGGCTGCCTCGATAGACCCACAGCTGTCATTGTGCTGAAGGGTGCCTACACCAGATAATAAGGTGTGTGCAGTTTGATCACAAAGGTAAGCGGCATATTTCACTTTTGGCCTTTGCTTGCAATACCTGCAGACAAATAAGCATGGAGCTATAGGATTTTATATTTCAGAAATAGGCATTATAGTTATATACACTGTATGATGTATGATATTTAATCTCACTTCAGTCCTAAAGCTTGAACTAGGAAGGAATGCATGATATTAATGGTAAACTAGTCTCTGCATAATGTAGTTTGCAATATCTGAGTTAAATGGCAGGACCCAAGAGGGCAATCTGGGGAAAGTTTATGCTTAATTGCCTATTTCAAACGTTTCTAGGCATTAAGAGGAAACCGAGAGCAGCGTCTGAGAGCGGAGAAGTATTAAGGAATTTAATCTTTTTATTTATATGACTCCACTGCTGTATTGGTCCTTAATGCACCAACGTAAGATACACAAACTATGGTAATGTTTAGCTATGGCCTTTTATTTTATTAGACAGTCCAGTTGTGCGTTTATAGATTAAAGCTACCGGAGAGATTAGAAGCATTTTGGGCAGTATTTATTGTCCGCAGCGTAACTGAAAAAGCTGGTTACAGCCACAAAAGCTACATCAAACATTACAAATAAAGGAAACTGCACATAATTAGTCAAGACCTATTGGATTGTTGTCCTAATTGTTCCAGTAATTGGTATCCAGCCCCATATGGAATCCATCTGCTTCAGATGCTCTGACAGAAAAGCCTTACCTCACAAGTGTTAAACAACATCCTGCTTTGCTGTGAATTACCCACTGCTCATTGATCATTTCACCACTTTCCACTGACATAACACAAGCGGTGACTGAGTGCAAAGCATTCTAGGTGACGCAGGCTTGCTCTCAGTAAGATAGAAGAGCTGTAGGATGCAATGAAGACCCACATAATTTGATTTACGACAACCTTCCTGCTCCTCATTGTATTCTCACCCCCTCAATAAATTTGTCACTCAACAGCAATCCACTTAACAAATCACATTTCGCCAGTCTATAGGACACCCTGACTCTTGCTATATTAAATGCCTTGTCCTGAAACAGTCCCTGAAAATTAATGGATGCTGCATGTCTTTTTTGTGGGGAGGATGTGGTGCAGTGGGCTAAACCACTGTGCCTGTGAGCTGAAGGTCACTAGTTCAAGCCTTTCCTTGGCAGAATAGTAACATGCCCATAGACCCCTGGGTAAGGCATTTAACCTCCAGCTCCATGACACTCCTCAGTGTCAACTCCAAGGTTACTCTGACCCACTTGTATGTCTCATTGAGAGGAAGACTGGGTGAACAAAGAGAAAATACAATATCATTAAATGTCAGCCTGCTGCCATTTTGGTTCTTGCCCATCATGTTTTACATAGGACTGCCAGAATGTAGTCCAGAAAAGATTATTTTATTGTAAATAAAATGTTTCAGATTGGCTGCTTATTGTGTGCTTTCACACCGGTTATTGGTGACAAGCATGGTGGGAATAGTTTTGTGTATTTTAAATAGCAACATACTGCTGTTTTAAACATAGTTAAATCAATGACCTTCCATGGCTATTTTATATGCAAACAGTGGTTCATTTTATTTTACTGGCAGGATACATAACTGACTTTAACAAAGGTTTAAAGACTTCCAAATGAAGTGATTAAAATTACTATCAATAGAATATCCCTTGTATACATGAACTGTTTTAATAATGCTGTATGGTATTTCATTGATATATGCTAGAAATAAATAGCAGATTATCTTTCAGTGAGGTCCCTGCGTGTGAATCTATCAGCAGCACAGACCTCTGTCGTTCACTGACCTAGCCTGACAAGCACCCATAGTGGGGGCCCTTCCTGAAAGGCAGGCGTCGGTAATTGGAGAAGCTGACTCTGGGCCTTGGCATCTACAGTGAGAACTGTGTTATGGGTAGGATACTGGGGGGAGTATTATTGGTCGCTCCTCATTGAGTTCTATCCTTGAGTTCCCCTTGGCAGTACTCAAAAGTCACGGCTTCCCATTCAGAGGTGCAGTGTATTTTTTGTTTGGTGGGAGATGTGGGGAATTTAAGGCTTAAATTATAACCTGGAAGGAAATGATGTCAGACATTCCAGACACTGTGTTCCTCCATGCAGTACAGAAAGGTGGTACTGGACCATAGGAGTCTTGATATTTTGTCTGTACTATTTTAGATACAGCATGCTGTGAAAGGACAAGCAAAGAAAAACCTATGGTTGGACTTCAAACCACAGAAAGAAACAAGTCTGTAATTCTTGAGTTCTCCTAAAGAAATCTCTGGGCAGAGAGATAGCAGCAAACATTACATGGATCATCATAATCCAAACTTTTTTGGGGCTTTAAGAGAGAATAGTACATCTGAATACCATTTAAGGGAGACAGGGATTCCTATTTATTGAGATGGACTGTTCAGATGAATGGAAATTGTTCAGTCAGCATCTGTTAGGGCAGGATTGTCAGTATCAAATAATGACATGCTAGAGGTATTTCAAGGATTCCCACAAGTGACCATCGACTGTGTGGATTCTTCACCCTTTTTTCATCATGTTACTGCTGTTGGATAATGGATGCAGTGTTGGGGTTGTTGTGTGTGCTGGCACCTTTGCAGGTAGCTCATGTTGCAAGCAAAGCTATGGGTCCATCTGTTTGGGTGACTTACTCAGCCATTTTCTCAAGGTCTTGCTGTATAAGAGAAAAAAAATGTGGAAAGAAAGGCTTAGATTCCGTGTTCAGCAGGAGAACATTCTAAAGCTGGAATCACCAGTCAATCAGTGAAAAATTCAGCCTACTTTTTCCAGTCAAGTGCTTTAAAAACAAACTTTGGTAATATCATTCAGTATGTTAGAAGCTGTCCTGTTTCTTTGTTACCACTGAAATAAAACCTAATTAAAAGCAGATGATCAGCATTAGCAAAATGACTACCACATTCACAGTGGCTTTATGTGCATGTCCAAATAAGCCATCTTGAACTATGAGTAGGATATACACAAAAGTTACATCTCTGCTCCCCCAGTATTTCAAAACGTGGGGATCAGGACAAGAAAAATGTTTTTTTGATTTTGAATAGATGTGCACCAGCTCCAGGGAAATTAAACGCTATGCTCCTGAATTAAGAGCACAGAATCACTTTCCCAGTTGGCTGAAATTTGATTAAATGACTTTTGGACACAGGTGTAGCGCCTTCGTCAGTAGGCTCTATGCTCCATGCATTTCCTCATTAGTGTGGTCATGGGAAATCCACAATTGTGCTTAGTGCAACTGTTTTTTGTCTACTTTACCTCCCTTGCAGAAAATTGTATGCAGCCTGATATCTAAGGTTAAGGGAGCTGGGAGGGAGCAAAAACATGGACTGTCTGTATGTCCTGGAGGACCGGATTGGGATCTAGAGTGTCTGTGCCTCATATCGTGTGATTCATGTGATTCCTGTGATACGCTTCAGTCTTTCTATGACCCTGTACCAGATAAGTGAATATAAAAAATATATAAATGAACGTGGCATGATATTAGTGAGGAGACACTGAGCAGGGCTTACCGGAACTACTGTAGGCTGCCCTCAATAAATTTGCAGTAACCAACAATTTAACCATTGGTTTTGAAAATAATTGGGCAGGTGATTGAGGGTGACATGGTGGCTCAGTGGGAATACAGTTGGCGCTCAGGGTTGGAATTTTATTTAGAATTAGGCATAAGGGTATGGTCAGGATTAGTGCTTGAATTTGGGCCAGAGTTAAGACTACAGTTAGCATTAGGTTTAGGGTTAGGTTCAGGATTGCCATTAGGGTTAGAGCTTAGCATTAGGGTTGTGACTGGGGTTCAGGTTGGGATTATGTTTATATATGACAGGACTGAAGGTACATTTTAACAGGGTGTGTGATTACCACTCGGAGAGTGCAGCATTAGATTGCTATCTGAAAGAATGAGCTGTTTTATCTGAATGCAAACCTAAGAATTTCCATTCAGTTTCTGCTAGTCACTTCCATTAAATGTATCTCTTCCTTTATTTTCTCTTTATTTTCGTATTCTCTTAGCCATTTTTTGCCCAAGAAAAAAAAGACACGAAAGAGGTGAATTAGCCATAGAATTAGATTTTAGTAGGATCAACACAAACATTGTTGAATCCGACTTGCTCTGTTCAGTTGTTTGTGGTCTGTTCAGTTGTTTGTGCTCTGTTCAGTTGTTTGTGCTCTGTTCAGTTGTTTGTGGTCTGTTCAGTTGTTTGTGCTCTGTTTAGTTGTTTGTGGT
>JAODKC010000111.1:1296188-1313570 GCA_026777985.1 Mormyrops attenuatus
TCTGTTCAGTTGTTTGTGGTCTGTTCAGTTGTTTGTGCTCTGTTTAGTTGTTTGTGGTCTGTTCAGTTGTTTGTGCTCTGTTCAGTTGTTTGCGTTGGTATATCTGCTTCCTTGGTTTGTTATTTTTGATTGGTGTGTATGTGTTATGCCATTAGTATTATTATTATGCACACGTGTATTACTTTTGGTTAAAGTATTCTTAAACTGAGAAATATTTTCTTCTGCTTTAGGAGACAGCTCCTTGTGTCCCAACTGTCTGCCCGGACCAGGTATGATTATTAATTTGATGTACAATGTATGTATGCAAATTATGCTATAAATGTTACCTCTTAAACAAATACTCCAGTCTCTTCCACATATTCTCACACAACATTGTTATTCTGTGCTGTTTACACTCCTCTCAATAATAAATTTGTTATGATCTTGTTCATTGTTGCCAAGCCAAGATTCAAAATTGTAAGATACTGATTGAAACTGTAGGTGAAAGTTATCCTGCAGTGGTCCAGGGTTGATGGTGATGATGTGGACTGCTAGTCTCTATTGGAAATGTATTATTATACATTCATTATTTTTAATAATATTACCTATATCTATCAACTGATAATGCAAACATTTCAATGGTAAGAAAGGTTTAGCGAAAAATGATTGTAATGATTAAAAGGATTATTTTACCTTCTGCAACATCTTAATATTGTTGTTGTGATGATTCAAGGCTGTGATTTTGTGGCGTCTGTTCAACCCTGTTCAGGATAAGCAATTTGAAGGTGGACAGATCGATTTGTTTGAACGATCCTTCTCTCTCTCTCTGGTTTAAGGATTTGTTTAAGGCTGTGTCCTACACCGAAGAGAGAAGTCTCCACGCCCGGTATCATGGATCTTCTTACAAACACTAGCTAGTGTTTCTCTGTCCATCACTCACTATGTCACACCCTATTTAATCATTTGTTTCATTGTAACCTCATTGTTATCCATAATACGTTTGTTTAGCTTTTTCCTCTCTTCTTCAGTGTCTGTGCAGTTTCCTAATCATTTGCATACTAAATCATCTTTTGTTTCCTCCTCTGGCACTGCAGCCACAGTGTGCTTCAGTTTATGGACAGAGTGATGGAGAGATGCTATAACTTCGACCTGACCTACATCACTGAGAAGATCATCTCTGTCTTCTTCCCGCCTGTAATGGAGGAGCAGCAATACCAGGCCAACCTCAAGGAAGTGTCTGCCATGCTCAAGTCAAAGCACCAGGACAACTTTGTGGTCTGTCTGGAAGAGACATGTTCCCCCCCCCATCTTTTACCTGTTTTTTGTACTGTTAATGTTCCATAGGTACCTCAACATTAACCCCCTGCAGTCCATAGTGTTTTAATAGTATGGTCATTTCTTGTAGCTAAAGTATTATATAACGATATAAAACATTTGTCATGATGAGAAAAACATGTTTATGTTCAGTACTGGGACATGTATGGTAATTTGTGAAAATTCTGACAGGCTTTTACTTTTTCTTTAACTCAGATCTTCAATCTGTCTGAAAGGCGTCATGATATCACCCACCTTAACCCAAAGGTATTGAATCAATAGAAAAGGACTATCTGGTTGTCTGTCATAACACTGATGTCATAATCTACTCGTATGTTTCATTTTATACTTATATAATGTTCTGTTGATTGTTTTGTGAAATTATTATATTACCTGAAATTCTGAATTTTCATGTGTCTCTTTCTCCTTTTATCATGTTTCCTAAACCTCCATTACCAGCCTGACCTAATTGTCTGGGTTCTGCCCATCATCAGGTCTATGACTTTGCTTGGCCTGACCAACATGCCCCGCAGCTCGACAAAATCACTGCGATCTGCAGAGCCATGGAGACCTGGCTGACCTCCGACCCTCAGCATGTGGTTGTCTTGTACTGCAAGGTTGGGAATCTGAACCAGAATTACTAGTAACAATAGCTGATATGTACAATATATAAACTGTTTTCCATTAAATAAAAGAAGTGCTGATGGAAATAAATGAGACATCTAGTCATACATGATGAGGTGGGGACACTCCAAGTCCTCACAGCACATTAGGACATCTTGTTAATTCCTAATTGTTTTCATTCTTTTTTTTCTTTTTCTCAGGGGGACAAAGGCAAAACAGGGGTCATCGTCGCAGCCTACATGCAGTACAGCGTCTCAGCTAGGTAACCCGCAGCGATATTGTATTACTTTGGGTACTTCCTGGTCACTAATTCCCAGCTGTGTGTGGATTTTTTGCTGGCTGAATGCCTCATCTGGCCTCTGTCTTTGTGCACAGGGCTGACCACCTCCTCAGCACAATAGCCATGAAGAAGTTCTGTGAGGACAAGTTGTCATCATTTCTCCACCCATCTCAAAACAGGTGAAAAAATCAACCTCCATCCTGCTTTCTCCAAAGGATCTGTCCATTAGATCTCCTCTCCTTCATGTGTTTCAGTTTTCACGAAAGCATTTAATCTCTAGTTTCATGTTATATGGACGACTAAAGACTATCATTCCCATTAGGTATGTCTACTACTTTGGTGGACTCCTCTCTGGGACCATCAAGTTAAACAGCAGCCCGCTCTTCCTCCACCAAGTCCTCATTCCCAATCTGACCAACTTTCAGGCAGGCAGAGGTGGGAGAATGTCCTTTGTCATTCTATCGAGTAAAATGTGTTTCCATTTTTACAAATCTTGCCAAACAAAGAGCACTGTATTTTTTAATATTCAAAAATGCACATTGTTGTGCTTATCAGTATGTGTTTAGTATAATACTGGTGAAAGGCAGACTTTTTAATCTTGACCTTCATGCATTCATTTTCATTTTGCCTAAGATCACAATGGATAAGCGAGAATTGTTAGAATATTCAAGCCAGTTCACACGGATTTTTGGTCACTGATCATGCAGGGTATTTCCCCTTCCTGAAGATCTATGAGTCCATGAAGTTGGTCTACACCTCAGGAGTCTAGTGAGTATGGTAGGAATAATATGTATATTTGGATAGCCATAAATTTGTTGGTATTCTTAATGCTCTGAGTGCATCTTGTATACCTGTGTGGTCTGTTTAGTAATGCACAGAGTTCCACTGCCCAGAGCCTGTGTGTGACTATCGAACCTGCCCTTCAGCTAAAAGGAGACATCATGGTAAGTAAAGCTGAACTGTCAGT
Source organism: Mormyrops attenuatus (assembly GCA_026777985.1). Classification (NCBI taxonomy): domain Eukaryota; kingdom Metazoa; phylum Chordata; class Actinopteri; order Osteoglossiformes; family Mormyridae; genus Mormyrops; species Mormyrops attenuatus. The sequence continues at coordinate 1,299,353 of JAODKC010000111.1, forward strand.
GGCAAGTGGTCTTTATGCCTTTCCCCTACACAGGAATTTAACCTACTTCCATTGTCTCCATCCACAGGTGAAGTGCTATCATTGGCGCTCTCAGGACGGACGGACGGACGCAATTTTTCGACTGCAGTTCCACACCGGCACCATCCATGGGACTCAACTGTGGTTCGGGAAAGATGAGCTGGATGAAGCCTGTGCTGGTACTTTGGAGGGGCTGAGTGGGAGGGAAGTTGTAGAGACGGGCAGAAGAGAGGAATTTGGCTACAGAATGACGGTTAAGGTCATTGACTGTGACAAGAAAAGAATAGCTTGGAAAGGAAGAAAGGGAACAAACATAAGTGTGAATAGGTGCAAGTAATTTGATTTGTGGGATCTGAATTCCCCAGTTTCTGTTCTTTTATGACTGTAATTCATAACTTTGTCCATTTTATAGATAATCAGTTTCCCTCGGATGCTAAAGTAGAGTTTATCTTCTCTTCGGTACCAGAGAAATTCAAAGGTATTCTTCATTTTATACAATGGTTTTCATGTCTGCCTCCAGTATTGTTTTAGATGGTTTATTTCCACGCTTTCTCTCAATTGTACTGCAAAAATTTTCATTCTGTATGTTCAAATCTTAGAACAGAATTACCAGAAGAATGACCCTAAAGTCACAGTTGAATATTCTGCTGGCCCCCTGGTACGCTGGGACTCCTACAAGAACTTCAATCTCAGACATCAGGACAGCATGGAAGGTTGCTTTAACAATGCTCGTAGAAATTTTACCTAGACAAAAATGTTCTGAGGGCAGAAGATAAAATGATTGGTTCAGAGAGATAACCGATCAGATTGTAGAGGAGGTGGGCCCAAGCAACTAGAAGAGGCCGCACCAAGACATCTGATTGATTGGTCCCACCTCCTCTAGTTATTTGAGCCCACCTCCTCTACAATCTGATTGGTTTTCTCTCTGAACCAATCATGTTTCCTTCTGTCCTCAGAACATTTTTGTGTAACACTCCCACGAGCTTTAACAATCTATCATTTTTAATGAATTTATTTTTATTTTTAAAGTTTCCTTTATTTCTCGTGTGTTATGCACCCAAACATAAGGTATATATGATTGACAAGGTCTGCGACAATAAGTCTGAACATGTGCCAGCATGTTTAATTACAACACATCTTCACTGTCTATTTCTCAGATATTTCCCACACTCGTGGGCCCATTGATGGCAGCCTATATGCCCAAGTGAAGAAGCGACGTGGGCCCGGTTTTAGTACCGTGTTTTCCGTTAACGGGAGCCCTGTAGCCCGAGGCGAGCAGAGGTCTAGCCAGCATTTGCGGAAAGTGCCTACTGAATACCTCCAAGATCCTCCATGGCCTCCTACTCAGATGGGCAGGAAGGAGCAGGGGGTCCTGGTAGGTAACCCAGAGGGCAGAAATGAAAAAGGAACAAAGGAGAAAGAGGACAAGGAGACAGCCATCCTGGATGACTCCAAGACTGCTCCCCAAGAGTGTACGGAGGCTGTAAGAGTTAGCTGCTGGTCCCAGAGCTACAAAAAACCTGTATGCAAGGCCCCAGTGTGCCTGCCAAAAGTATGTTGTCTGGATCGATGTGACAGCAGTGTCTTTCGTCCTCTCCCACCAATTTCACCTTACTCCAAAGCCTCCCGGAGTCCGCCTACCCCTTACCAGCACCATAATGGCCCCTCTCATCTGTCTCTCCCATGGCACCCACATCGCTGTTACTCTGAATGCTCCCTTCCTCACTTGTATCCTTACGGATCTTGTGATGCCCCTATATCCCCGCATGCTCACACCCTCCCTGCGACCAGCAGGCTGCTCTGTGGAGTGGATGAATGCACGCCATACCATCATCATTCCCACGGGAACCAGCTTTGCTCCCATCTATGCCAATTCCCCAATCGTTACCTCCAGCCATTTGTAACCGGTGGACCAGTGCTCACCAGGTGCTGCAGCCAGTGGGACAAATCTGCCCAAGTTTTTGGCTCCATTCCCAACAAGCAGCTCAATCAAGGAGAAGTAGTGCATTGGCGTGGAGAAGCGGAAATACATCAGGGGAATGTACCAATGGAAGCGTCACATTTGGAGCAACAAGGAGATACAAATATCTATTGGAACAGGGAGGCAGAACTATACCAAGGAGCAGGTCGGCAACAGAGTGAAGAAACCACACTACCACCTGAGGAGGAAAAAGATGTAGAGATACAGATGGAAAGGGAGGAAACATTTTGGCATCAAACAGCAACTGCATCCCTGCTTCTTCATCGCCCTGCTTACCCAGAATCCTCCTGCTCCCAGTCAAACAGTAGATCCCAATCCTATCTGGACAGCAGCAGCAGTGGTTACCAAACTCCCCAGAAACTCTGCCCTAGCTCCCCATACCAGCCTTCTTCATCTGAAAGCCAAGGTTACACCTCTGGTTATCAGTCAGACTCCACGTCCCCTCTGCCTACATATTCTGAAAACTCCATTATCTCCAATCAATACACAGGCCTTCCTAGTACCCTCTCTTCACAATGGACACTCCCTGAAAACCATTCCTCACCTTTCTCTCCTCCTGACAGGCCTGGTAAGTTCTTTCTGTGAGCATTGATTCTCAACTTGAGCCAGACAATGCATTCCGCTTCACTCTACCTACTCTCCTCTTGCAGTGCATGTACCAGGAGGTGTTGGATATAGTCCGGGTCACCTCACCCCCAGAGATGCACAAGTCGCCCCCTCTGCAGCTTTACTGGTCTCCAGACCACACAGCCCAGATCATACCAGCTGTCCACATGCTCAGAGGTAGCTATTCTGGGTTATTATTGTCAGTTCTTTTAATTTTCTTTTCTTTTTTTTTTTTTGCTTTTTCACTAATAACTGCATAAATTATAGAAATGTCCTATGTATTTGAAATCCCTCAAAAGAAGAAAGAGTAAATATAAATAAACAAATAACCTTTGAGGCCGTTCATTGTGGATTCCTGTGGCCTCATGCCTCCAGGGTTGTGGCTTTGATTTTAGGCCTATCTGTATGTGTGAGGTTCTCCCCATATGGATCTCCTCTGCGGATTCTGGTTTCCTTTCTGGTCCAAAAATATTCAGTTTACTTAAGTTGTCCTTGTGGTGCCTTTAGCTTTTGTTTATATATATGCAGCCTGTGATGTGCTAGCATCTTATCCACGGCGTCCTTTGCCCAAATCATCCTGGAGTTATTCCTGGACTCATACATTCTACATATGGTTATGGAAAATGGATAAATTGAGTTAACTGTCTTTTTCTGTCTTTCTCAGCCCGAGCAAAGAATACACACATCTCGTTATATCTGAAAATAACTTCATTCCAGGCTTGGCTACCTACCAAAGCAAGGAATGTAAAGGCCCAGAATGCCAGACCTCGTGCATTCAGCTCCAAGAAATTCGACATCGGATCCAAGATCTAGTGAACTGTGCCCCAGAAATCCCAGAATCACACACTTCACAAACAGCATTAATAGAACCTAATGTATCATTGAGCCACCGTGATGCTTGCACAGTCATTGCACATGCAAAGTCCTTTGTGGTGGAAGAGAGTCTTGTGGAACCCTCAGTAGAAGTTAAAGTAACCAGCCCTCAGCAAACAGACATCAAGGCTGGTCCCAGCACTATCCTCTGCCCAGAAACCACCTGCACAGGTCTGGGACCAGTAAAGACTATGAGTGACACAGGCCATGAGACAGAGAGATGCACAAGAGGGCCTTCAGGCCTTAATGCCATGCAAAAACTTTCCTCCGCTTCCCTTAAAACTCCACCACAGCGTGCTCACTCCTCCAAACACCATGCATCAATCCCTGGGCCAGAAAATACAGGCAATCTACAACCCAGTCCTGAGACAGACGGTGAGGACACCTATCACATACACCATTCGGTGGATGGCTGCTCTACCCCATCTTTTCCGATGGCGACTAAGTATTACCCACTGAGCATCCCAGTGGTTCCCTACACTGGGTATACTGCGGTCACCATCCCCTCAAGTCGGCCTCAGCTTCCTGAAGACTCTGGTGCATTTTCTCCAGAGTCACAACATGAAAGGGTTTCCTCTGTGAGGACAGCCATGGCATTTCCAAGCAGCCAGCCCCCGGTTTGCCCCAACCTTCATCACACATCATTCTCCACCAATGAAGAAGAATTGCCACCTTCCCCAAAATCAGATGAAGGGTCCCTTACGTTGGCCGGGGTGGCACAGAAGCGGGTCAGTGCCAAGTTTGTCCAGGACAGCTCACAGTTTTGGTACAAGCCTGACATTTCAAGGGACCAAGGTAAAATAATCTCCAAGTGTTCTGATTTGAAAATCACTATACTTTTCTCACTTTCTCAAACAGTGCAATTTACCGTACCTGGACATTTTTGCTGCTCAATGCAATCTGCATTAGAGGACACATGTGTTGCACTCATGGTAACAAAGTTCCTACACATTTTGTTGTTTGATGCCCACTGAATACTTTCACACGACAAAGCCTGCGATACATGTGGCTACCAGTAGGTGTCTCACAAACCCACTTTCCGTAGCAATCGCCGCATTGAAGGGGATGGAGCCCGGAGCTTTCCTGATCCGTGACAGTAATTCCTTCCAAGGAGCTTATGGCTTGGCACTAAAGGTCGCTACCCTTCCTCCAAATGCCAGCAGTCTTAGCGGCAAAGGTAATTGAAGATACTGAGATTCAGAATCAGACTTCATTCAACTAGTACATTATACCTACAAGAAATTTCATGTTGTTGTGTTTGGTATTTAAAATTTTTCAACACAGTTACATTCCTTCAGCATTATTTAGGGAACTCTCCTTACGGTGTCCATCCATCCAATGGCGTAGGAGAGAGTTTGATATTGGGGGGAACACAACTTAATAATTTAATTAAGTACAAAGGTCTATTTATTGCGGAAAGTTCCTACACCCTTCCATCGTCCGAGTCCTACACCCTTCCATCTCCCAACTACTAAAGGGTCAGTAATGGGGGAGACATGAAGCATACCCTAAGTATCATAGGGCACAAGGCCTTGATGCACCCTGGATGAGATGACAGTCCATCGCAGGGCTCACACACGTGAAACCTGCCAGTTCACTTAAGTGTATGACTTTGGTCAGTAGGAGGTGACACTAATGCCATATATGTTGTATATGTGCATGTATGGTGCACCAGTGCCAACTCATCCGTCTTTATGGTCCCCCAGGTGACCTTCAGGAGCAGCTTGTGAGACATTTCCTCATCGAGAAGAGCTCGCGGGGTGTGAAGATCAGGGGCTGTCCAAATGAGCCCCATTTTGGTGAGGAGGGAGAACAGAGGATTCCATCAAAACAAGTTACATGTCTGAGCAGAAGAATTTAATCAGAAGTTACATCTCAGAAGTAGAATTTTGTGGAGCACTACCAGCCAACACGCAACACGTTTCGGGAATGCAAACAACAAAGATCTAGTCTGCTTAACTGGCAGTGCTCACACTACCTTTCAAATGGCACATATGGAAGGCATCTGCGACGTACGACTGAGTGGCAGTACTGGGTTTCTCAGCACCTCCCTCAGCACTGGCGTGTTTGTGTTTGTCTTTCCCAGGGAGCCTCTCCTCGCTGGTGTACCAGCACTCCATCACGCACATCTCCCTCCCTTGCGTTCTCCGCATCCCTGAGTCCGGTGAGTAGCAGACCCACAGAGAACCAGTGCCAGGCTCACCATTTGAGTGCAGGGGATCCTGGCCTTTGTATTCATTCCAAATTTAGTTTGATGTTTTAATTATAATTTATCCATCTCATCTTGGTCAGTGTTGCAGGGCAGCCTGAAGCTGAGTAATAATAATAATGATAATAATAATAATAATATGGTGTCTTTCAGTTCCCCCCAAAATACACAATTGTGTGTATGAGGGTGTGCCTAATGATGGCCTAGCATCCTATCTCATGTCCTATGTTCCTGGGATGGGCTCCAGGTTCATTGAAACCCTGTGCTAATTAAGCAGTTGTGGAAGATGGATGGATGGAGGAATGGCTGTAAACATCAGGGACATTGGTGTGCAGTTTAGGGGGATTGTATATTGCTGATGGCTTCCATTTTCTCTTTTTTTAATTGTAGACCCTATTACTGACATCCAGGACTTGCATACTGCCAACATTGTATGCACAGCAGCAGAGCTGCTCAAGCAGGGTGCAGGTGAGGGGCCTTATCTACTGCTGACATCCTTATGACATTCAGAAAGACAACATGGAAGACAGAAAATTAATACCTGCTTTGAAAAGAAATGCAATCTCTGTCAAAGTTTGACAAAACTCTGTCAATTCATGAATTTGCTTCATGAAAAGGAGTTACGTGCCGGAAAGGTGACGAGAATCCATGCCCTTACAGTGGGGCACACAATTCTGTAGCTCTGTGTTTATGGCAAAATTCACTGGTGTGACAGTAGCATGTATGCTACCTGTCTCCCTGCAGCCTGCAGTGTGCTGTACCTAAATTCAGTAGAGACAGAATCACTGACAGGACCCCAGGCAGTCTCCAAAGCTGCCAGCTCCACCTTGTCTCAAGACCCTCATCCTTCTGCCATTATGGTGCATTTTAAGGTGTCTGCTCAGGGAATCACACTCACCGACCGGGAACGCAGGTATGTATGTCAAAGTGTGCCTTTGGCTGTTTGGAAACATCTCTCCCAGCTAGTCACACAGGGATCTTTGTTGTAGAAGGCCTGGAAGTTAATAACATATTAAATTTGCACCATCTTGAGTTTCTGCAAAAAAATGAAAAGAGACCAAGGCAAATTATGCTGAACAGTTAAATGCCAGAACAAATATTTGTTCTTTTCCTCTCTGCAGGTTGTTTTTCAGGAGACACTACCATGTCAACAGCGTGACCTTCAGCAGCGTTGACCCACAGGATAGGAGGTAGGCCTTTTTGGCTGCATTTCCATGTGATGATCTAGGACAAAATTTACTAGGACTACCTGCTAGAGATCCTAGGATCCTGGAAAATCCTTGAAAAAAATCTCAATCCTACAAATGGCCTCCTGAGATCCTTAATGGAATTGCTACGATGTTTAGAAGCCCAATTTTTAATGGATATTGCGGGTTCATTGCTAAGATATCTACCAGCTCAAGACTATTCATTTCATTTCTTGAGGGCACGTTGAGGCGTGGCTGCAGTATGCTATAATATTGTCAGCACGCAGTAAAACAGCACGGCTCTGCTCCTTTAGCTATTTGAGTTGTCCCCAGACTTTCCCTTTGAATTTCCTCATCCTCTCTTTCAGGTGGACCAGCGCTGACAGACCAAATGCTTTGTAGGTGTTCTCTGGGTGTGACGTCCTGCATGATAGCATATATGGGGTGACTGCATAAGTCACTTTTTAACTAAGATTCATGTTTGAGATGTATATTTGATTGCCCTTGCCTCTCAGGGGCCCCAAATTAATAATTAATTTTCCCAATTTACTGATAGGAGTGTTCACAAAGGGCTAAATCCTTCTTAGCCAAACATGTTTGAATTGCTGCTTCTCATGTAGTTTTATAAGCTATGCCACCCATCCATGCTTCAACCTGCTATGTATTCCTGACTCAATGGTTCAACATCTGGTCTTTAGTCTAAAGACCCCGAAGTCTGGTTCCAGTGAAGGTTCTCTCAACCTTCTCACATTCATTCTTCTAACAGTATTGGTCCCTACACCTTCCTTTTCTCTATCAGCTGTGTCCCATCTTATGTAACCTCAATTCTCTGCCTCCCATCTAGGATGTTTGGGTTTGTAGCCAAGAAGCCGGGCGGCACATCGGAAAACGTGTGCCACTTGTTTGCGGAGCTGGAGGCTGAGCAACCGGCCACTGCCATCGTCAACTTCATCAACAAAGTGCTGCTGGGGCTGCATCACAGATAATCACCCTCATGGAGAAAGGCAGAGAGAGCTAGAGAGTCAGAAGGTATGGGCAGTGTCCCCCAGGTCACTGCTTACACAGTATGGATCTGCGCGATGGAAAATGCCAGAATCTTACGCCTGTCTCCATAAACACAGCTGCCGAGTTCTCATAGAGATCTTTCGACAAACCTAAGTGGACTGTGAAAAATTATTACATTGTTGTTTACACACCAAGCAGTTCAAATGGGATAACATGATACACGTGAAAGCATAATAAATGCATAAAGAAATAAGCAGTAACAAATAAGATACCATTGTAATTTTAGCATTGTATGTTTGTCTGGGTTAAATAATATGCAAGTTGTTTTGAAGATGGGTTGAAGATGCTGATAACTGTGAAGATGAAACGACAGTGTAAGTGAAAGAAGATTAAGTATGGAATTGTGGATGATTTCATACAGCCTGAGCTGACCAAAAGTGGTGTTTTGAATGGAACAAGTTGTAATAACACAAGTGTGGTTGTTGTGCTCGCATTATAACAGGCTACTCATTCAATGCCTGATTGTTACTCTGCCCTTTCTCTATGGTGTAGTCAAGAAAAATTCAGATCATGGAGACTTTGCAATAAGAACTGTAATGTGGATAGAAGAAAAGAAAAGAAAAGAAAAGAAAAGAAATTGTGATTAAATTATTGCCAGGCAGTGGTATTCAAACATTTTCCTCTATTCTGCTCGCAATGTGGCCCATACTTTATAATGCAAACTGGGAGACTTGGGGGCCGGCCTAGCTTGCGGTAGCCTGTTGTGTTTATATGTGTCTGGCACTTCCTTAAGTTTAGCCAGATGCTGGCTCCCCTTGACCACCTATGAAGAACCCTACATCTAGGGAAAGGGGACCAGTGGACTCCAGGTGTTATGGTTCCTCTTAATTAGCTGCAGATGTTTGGGTCTCATGCAGTGGACTAGACCTTCAGGGAAATTTTCACAATGCAGGGTAAACAAAATCATTTGGAGTTTGCATGTTCTCCCCATATTATGTAGATATCCTCTGGAAACCTTCTGTTTCCTGCAAAAGTCCAAAGACATACATGCAGACTAACTGGTGTATCTATATTGCCCATAGTGTGGACTGGTATCCCTTGCAGGGTGTACCGCTGCCTTGTGCCCTGTGCTGCCTTGGATAGGCTCTAGGCCTGAATCCCCCAATTGAATAAGTGCCCAGCTGGATGGACGGAAATTTCTTGCATTTAGCTAAGCTTTTTAAACTTGGTCGTCAGATTTTTGATTTGGCCCACTGTACTAAAAGTGGCACAATTAAAAGAAAAACTAAAATAAATAATATTAATAAAGTTGAATTATTGGTTGTCTAGTAATCCATTGTTGCATTTTCATGTATTTATTCATTTTGTTAGTTAGTAGTAAGTCCGTTTTACATAGACTTGAGGTGTTTCATGTTTTGGTTGTCTTCTGTCATAGATTTTAAAACATTTTAAAATATTGAACATTTTTATATGTGCCAGTGTTTTGTAATATATAACAGGAAGTGAAGAATGCTATAACAAATATGGAACAACTTGCATTACTGAAGTGACTGTGTTTATACAGTATATATATATATATATATATATATATATGTATATGTATATATATATGTATATATATATATATGTATATATATATATATTCTTAAACTTTTACTCTGGATACTAATGAAAACGATTCATAGAAATGATGAATGCAATAAGCCAAATGGGTTTAATATTAAGGGGTTTACACATTTAGGGGTTGGATGCTTTCATTGTCTGTTGTGAAATAAAACACAAAAAATGCCTATAGTTTCTGAATATCTCATTCCTTCTATTAGCTTTGAATGAAATATCCTTTGGCTATAATAATTCACCATACACGTATAATTGTGTTACCTCCCTTTTGAAAAGCAGATTTATACCAGTGCGTTCATTACCAACAATTGTCACTCGTTTATGGCAGCTAAGTAGGTAGCTAGGTCCTCCTCACGTCCTTTGGGTTTTCACAGGCTGTCCTGGTTTTCTCTGGCAATCCAAAGACCTGCAATTAGGTTACCTGGAGTTGCTAAGCTGTCTGTTGTGCACATTCTGTGATATGCTGTCATCCTGCTGAGAGGGTATCTGCCTTTCCACATGTGCCACCTGGCACAGGAAAACAGGCCGCCTCCTGACAAGTGCTGCTAGGAGTACCAGCATGCAAACGCCTCTGCTGTATTCTTCTAACGTTGCATAACACAAGAAAAACATGGGGCTGTATGGGAAGGTCTTTTCAGCCGTTATTTTCCGTGAAGGAACTGGCAGTGTCACAGGAAGTTTTAGGTGTCACAGGCATGTAAAATCCTGGCAGTGCCTTTCACTTGCGCCTTTGCTTGTCTCCAACTTTAAAGACTGCAAGTGTAGAACTTGGGTGGGCTCTTCTTTTAAGTATATTGGGAAAAAATTCGGTAGAGACAGAATCACCGACAGTACCGCAGGCAGTCTCCAAAGCTCCAAAGTATATTGGGAAGAAGCACAGCGGGTCAGTTAGCCGTATCCTCCGTGGCTAAATGAAAGTAAGCTGCATTCGTCAGCAGCGCCTGCTGCAGGCTCACTCTGCCACACACTGCCCAAGAAGCATCATGCAATTACTGATTGCTCCACAAGCAACTAAACAAAGCTTTTGGATGTTCTTAGTCAGTGATTAGCACGTTACTAACGAGGGCGGTGGTGGCTTAATGGTTAGGGGCGCGCGCTTGTAATTGAAAGATTGCAGGTTGGAATCCCTGAGCAGCAAGACACTACTGAGCCAGGTCCTGCTCCCTGGGCGCTCAATTAGCTGCCCCCTGCTATGTTACTTACGGGTTAAATGCAGGGAACACGTTTTGTTGTTGTGCACTCTGTTGTGTGTTAACAACGACAATTAATCTCTAAATTATATTCTATACACTGAGCATGACACTACGTTTTGGCAAGGATAGTTACCCTTGAGGAAAAAGGACAAAAATAGACACACATAAATATAATATAGGGTCATGGTGAGCTTGCGCTTATCTCAAGCCAAAAGGCAGGTTCCACCCTTGAAGGATGACTGTTTATCTAAGGACACACAGCGGTTCATTGGATGAGATACTAGGGCTATCTATTTTTAAAAACAAATTTAGTTAAAATGACAGAATTTTAAATTAAACTAGCAAAATTATGCTGAAAGATTAATATAACGGAAGAATTCCCTGTAAACACAGTAGTAAATTACAAAAATCCCATCAGTCAAATGCTCTTCATTATTTCATATTGAACATTGCATCTATAATAAATCCATATATTGCATTGCTGTTTGCGAAATAATGTACTTATTCCGTTATTTATAAGACTGAATATGGCTGTTGTAGAAATCTAGCGGTGCAAAATTTATTTTAGAGTTTCTGAAAAATTTATTTATAAAAATCTGAAAAAAAAAAGGTATGAGGTCCCACCGAGATTTGAACTCGGATCGCTGGATTCAAAGTCCAGAGTGCTAACCATTACACCATGGGACCAAGCACAACCACATGTTTGAAAACTTATCTGTTATAGTTGGCTAAATTGTTTGCAAATTTAGTTTTACTTGTATGAATGTATTGTTTTTTGTAACGTTGTTTTCTTATATATCTAAAAGCCGAAAATGATTTCTGCATAGGACTGAAGGTTTTCAGTATTAGCTGCCGTTTCAGTTATTCGCTTCCTACAGAGAGTACATATTGGCTGTACATAAACTCGACAGAAGAATTCATCTGAACTGTTAATGTTTTTAATCATAAAGGGATGTAAGAGGCATGTCATTAAACTTGCAAAGTCACGAATTCTTACCTCTTACATTTAACGTAGTGCAAATTTCCTAATGTTATATAATCATATCAGTTCGTGTCATATAATTAGTACGACACTTTCAAGCTTCCTGTCCAGCTGTCGATTACGAGTCATTGAGATTACAATGCACTATATGATCGTATAACCGCGACACGTTTATTTTTTGTGCTGCTCGTTGGAAACAGAGGACTGCCATTACGTTGCTGAGGCAATGCGGCAGAAGAAAACCGTGCCGTGCGGAATCATGACGGTAATTCACAGAAGAGCGCTTCTTCTCTTGCAAAATTAGTTTGTTCGCTTAACAGAGGACTTTATACTACAACTGGATGTTTCCAGATGATGTAAATGACCCCTCTTGGTGCAATCAACGAATAAAACGATTATTCTTATTTCTCTAGCACTGAGACAGAATGCGAGTGAAGCACAGAAGATCTTGATTTCCCCCGACACTTTTCGTGATTTGAGCTACTTCGTGTGTAAATTTATGTAAACACTTCCTCCTAAGACTACGGATACCTTCCACAAAATGAAATGTATGTTCCCATAGAAACTACAGCCGCAGATACCACCAAGGACTTACACTAACATCTAGTGAATAATAAGCTATAAATAAATTGGGAGTGTATTCGGTGCCACGACATAAACAGTCCAGGTTCGAAATAAACTGTATTCATTAAAACTTGGCAAGAACAAACAGCACGGCAGGCTATATACACCTTGTTTCTGGCTCTTTTCATACTGTTTCATCAACAACCATGTATACTCAAAACACTGTGATCGCTAGCGCCACCTAGCTTATAAACTTCATCCGCTCAGGGTGTTATAAAGTTCATCCATTTTCAAAAGGCTCATCCTGAACGTCGTGGGGGGATACATACATTATTTTTCAAACCACTTATCCAGCACAGGGTTATGGATAGAGTGAATTTTTAATCCAGAAATAATCTGGTAGGTGAACACCTTGGATGGAATACCAGGCATTCTGAGGGCACAGACAGTCGATTTTTGTTTTGGTTTGCCCAGGGGAACCAGCCTCCCCAAAAGAAAAACAATATGGACATTAACCAAGGGGACCCTCTCCACGTTTAACTGAGCACCTGCCCTTTACAAAGTATGCTAGAAACACCAGTTCACCTAAATTTATAGAGTGCTCTTACCAGATTTTTTTTTTCTCAGATTCATGTTTCAGGTATTGTGGCAGTACATCATAGGGATGATGATTACACCCCTTCCGTGCCCCTAGGACACAATTCCTCCACAATGAAATTATCTGAGCCCATTCAGGAATATCTTTGTTGTTATAATAACTACAGCCATTAGTATGGCATAATGTGGGACTGATCTCTTTTAATTAGCATTAATAATGTTGTTTTTTAAGGTTTGTAACATTAACCTGAGGTCTTTCCTCTGAATGTCCTATTTCAGTCCAGAAGAAAAGTACGGGCTTGTTGTCACTGAGGTTAGGTATCACAGTTTCCAAGCTCTGTGAATGATGGCATGTTTGTGCATGAGCTAAAAATATTCTTTATAAAAAGTTGAACTATATTTTATCAATTGAGGGTGGCACTGTAGTTTCAGACATCCAGGACTGGGGATTAGAATCCCACCCATGCTTGGTATGTATGCAGTATGCGGAATGTCCTACCCATATTTCAGAGGTTTCTTCCAGATACTCAAATTCCCATCTGCAGTCCAAGAACACATGGGTGAATTGTTTCCAAATTGGCAATAGTGGGTGTGCCCTTTGATGACCTGGCATCCCATTTGGGGTATTTCCTTGCTTTGTGTCTGATGCTGCCTGGGATAGGAATCTCTGCAGCCCTGAACTATTGCGCAAGTACACCAGAGTCCCGAGTAGAAGTGAAATCCCCACAGACTACAAAGCACGAGCTGCATACTTTGACAGGTATAATGGGGACCTGCTGGAGAATGGGCCAATAGTATAGGTACCAGGAGGTTGCGAACAATGAAATGTGACAGGCCACTCCATATTGATACAGTCAGTCCTCACATCCCCATGTACACAGAATCGGAGTAGGGAGCCCTCTGGAAATCCCCAGGAGGATTGGTCTTGGTGATAATGCTTCCCTAATCCAGGAATGCTGATGTGGGCCGGCCCTGGACCTATAATGTGCAAACAAGTTCACCTTGGTAAATCCTGCAGCTAGCCTGGCAGTTACTGGGATTGGACCACAACCCAGGGTCAGTAAGCATGTGTCTACAGTGCTGCTTGAAAGTTTGTGAACCCCTTGAGTAGTTGAGATTTTTCTGTCGTTTTACCGTGATTCTCTTGTTTAATCATCACCAGTTTTTATATGACATATCAGGTATATGTTCATCAATTCCATGTACCTATTTTGAGGGAACTGTATATGTAGGCAACAGACTACGTGAAACATGAAATCAGAGCACGTGCAAAAGTAAGTAAAGTCAAGTAGGTAATTTCAATGTTAATACTAGAACTCGTGGCCATAAGTGGAAATTAGTGGGAGAACATTTTAAAATGAACTTGAGGAAGCACTTCTTCAC
>JAODKC010000111.1:1313670-1328868 GCA_026777985.1 Mormyrops attenuatus
TCCCCAAACGAGCTTGATGGGCCGAATGGCCTCCTCTCGTTTGTAAATTTCTTATGTTCTTATGTTCTTATGTAATAGACTCAGGTGAAACACATGTGGGTGCTGAAGTAATCAATTAAGCAGACCAATCAAATTAGACATCGTTTTGAGCAGCACTGATTAAAAGAGAGAGAAAACCAACCAAACCACTGTCGTGCCAAGGCGTAAAGCACACAGATCAACAATGCCGAGAGGAAAGGGGACATCTGAGGACATCAGGAAAAGGTGGTGACAGCCCATCAGTCTGGAGAAAGCTACAAAACCACCCCCAAAAGATTCCAGCTCCATCTATCCATTGAAAGACAAATCATTTACAAATGGAGGGCACTCAGCATCACCGCAACTCTGCCCAGAAGTGGATGGCCATCAAAACTTTTGCCAGGAAGCATCAGAAAAATTATAATTCAGGTAAAGGCCAACCCACACATCACTTTCAGAGAGTTGCAGACCTCTCCGGCAGCATCTGGGATAAATGTACATGCGTCTACAATCAGGCGAAAAGTGAATAGACATGCCATTCATGGGAGAGTTGCTAAAATGAAGCTTCTGCTCTCAAGAAAGAAGAAAATTGCCTGTTTCAACTTTGCCAGAGAGCACTTGGACAAACTAGAGGCTTTCTGGAAGTCCATTCTCTGGACAAATGGGTCCAAAATTGAACTATTTGGCCACAATCACAGGTGCCATGTTTGGAGAAAAGTCAACACTGCATATCAAGAAAAGAACCTCCTCCCTACAGTGAAGAATGGTGGTGGAGATGTGACGGTGTGGCCCTGCTTTTCTGCCTTGGGACCTGGACGACTCCATATTAAACAGGGAACCATGAATTCCCAGGGCTATCAACAAATTCTTGACCAGAATCTCCTGCCATCAGTCAGGGAGTTGAAGCTGGGACGGAAATGGATTATACAACAAGACAACGATCCAAAGCATTCCAGCAAAACTACCAAGGAATGGCTTAACAGAAAGAAGATTTGCACTCTGGATTGGCCCAGTCAAATTCCGGACCTTAGTCCTACAGAAATGCTGTGGCAAGATCTGAAGCGGGCGGTACATGCTAGATGTTCTTCCAAGCTTTGTCAACAGTTCTGCAAGGAGGAGTGTGCAAAAAATCCCCAAAAGGAGATGTGAGACACTGGTTCATGGTTACGAAAGACGTTTGATTGAAGTAATAGCTGCAAAAGGAGGCGCCACAAGCTACTGACTCAGCTACTTCACATACTTTTGCACGACAGATTTTCTGTTTTTTGAGAGATAAATTACTTTCGTTGAATAAATAATCAAAATATCTCTTTTCCTGTGTGTTCATTATTTGGAAGGTCTGCTTTACAAATCGGGATTTAGATGTTCATTTCAGAAGGTTATTTTAATTTATTTTTAGAAAACAATGACCATGTTTCAAGTAGCACTGCATCTTACAGGTAAGGGTTGTTCAAGGGACTGCAGCACTCCTTTTGAAGGAGGTTGTTGTGTCTGCCTGGCAGATGAGTTACCCATCCCCCCACATGCAGGGTCAGTGAACTAGCAGGTCTAGGGGTGTAGCTCCGGCTGTGAAATTGGAGTACTGCAGTGACAGGGGACAGCCTGGAGCAAGGCAGGATCTCTGCCTTCAGGGCATCATAATCTTTAGTCAGTGGCCATGGTAGGAAGTGGTAGGTGACCTGTGCCATTCTGTTAGATAAGGAGCCATGGTGCCAATCCAGTCTTGGCACAGCAAGAACACTGCCAATTTCTCTTTAGTGCCAGATGAGTGATGGACTGGATATGCCTGAAGATGATGTATAGTTCAAATTTCCTGGTCCCTCCACAGGGACACCTGCAAGTACTGTTGCAGGACGTTGACAATCCAGGTTCCATCCGGTCCCTATTCATGGTTAAGGTCCTTCATGTTGACGTCAGTGTTAACTTCTACCACATCCTGCACCAGTGCAGCAGGCAGGGAGGCATGGGGGGGGCGGGGGTTAAGCATGAATGCAAATAGCCCCAGAAGGAAGAAATTTAGTCAGGGGATGCAGGAAAATATATTCTGGTTGAAGTGACAAAGGGGCTGTGGTCACCAAGTCAGGGGGAATTACCTTTCCCCCAAACAGGCAGTCAAGGTTCCTGCAGCACAGATCAGTTGATCAGCAGGTAGCAGTCTCATCAACACAATAGTCTTGTAGGCCAGTGTTTCCCAATCTGGTCCTTGGGGACCCACAGCCAGTCCAGGTTCTTGCTCCTTCCCAGCTCCCTGCCAGACAGTCCACATTTTTGCGGGACCAGAACCTGGACCGTCTGTGGGTCCCCAAGGGCTGGATTGGGAAACAGTGCTATAGGCTTGGAGGACAAAGATAGCATTCGGAACTTGCTTACTTTCTTCTCCCCTTGAACTTCTCCCCAGCACAGTCCTAAGCTGAAGTAGGGAAGACAGTCCTGTCCCCTGGTTGGGGCAATTAGCAGCTGCCAGCGGCATCTTGTTAGCACTCATTGTGGCCTACCATGAGGAAACAACGGTTACCATCTGCCTGTATGGTTCTTATTGCCCCCTGCTGGTGCACGGTGGATTCCTGGTGGATCATTGCGTTACATTGTGTAAAGAAGTGTGGAAATATTCATCATAATCAAAATGTTGTTTTTCACTGAACTGGCAATTGTTTAACATTGAATTTATTCCGTTCCCTCCAATCACTGTCACCATCTTTAAATACACTTTAAGACTTGTTGTTGCTCAAATGATTTTATAGTGCCTATTAACACAACCGAGATGAAGATTCAAAGTGTGTATTGATCAGTGTTGGACATTTCAGGACCAGAAGCTACAGATCCAGACCAAGATTTTGTTTCTACCAGCCAGTTGAGTACTCTGTGACTGTGACTCTTAACGCTCAGCTGGATTTGTTACTTCTCGACCGGAAATGCCCAACAGTGGTATCGGTAAATGTTGAGAACAAAGAAGAATGGCAATTTGTTGGATTTTTGCCTTGTTGTTAAGTCAAACTTAATCGGCATTTCAAGTTTTAAAGTTTTAAGGTTACGTGTTCAGAAAAACACAGGAGACAACTTGTGCCACAGTTGCAGGGAAGGGGACAGGTGCGTGGGGGACGGCAGGACAATAAAGGGCAAAACAACAGCGCGAAAGAAAACAAGACAGTGCAATATAGGAAGTGGAATGATAAATATGTAATAAATACGCAATAAGTAGGAGGTGCATGGGAGAAGGATATGCAGGATAATAAAGTGCCAAAGTGGAATTGACAATAGTGTGTAATACAGTGCAGTATGACAGGGACAGATGCAGGTCAATGGTTATCAAAATGATGGCTTGAGGAAAAGCTGTCCCTGAAAGTGTACGTGGGCATACAGTGAAATGAAATAGCATTTATCTAAGCTTTATGCAGAACATTGCAGTCTGATAGAAAAAACAGCAATGAATATATAAATCAATGTCCTGCACAAAGTGTGCTGTTCGACCGGGGCTGTGCAGTGGGTATTATTGCACATTACCTAACTTTAGAAATGCTCATGTAAACAGCTTACAGTGAAAGAACAACAATACTTTGATTTATATTGTTTTTATTCATTCAATAAATTACTTGTGATGCGTTTGAAAACACGAGTTTTCAAACAAACAACCAAACAAAAGTATAACTAGCCTCATGTGTTAGAGTGAAAGTGTGAGTGAGTCAGGTGAATGCTATCGTTTATATTGATCTGTTCTACCTGTCCATCATCCCCTATGTTTGTGATTAGTCTTGCTTTGCTATTGGCATAGTCTGGCGTCAGCATGCTTGTATTGCAAATTGCACTGCCCAGCCTTTTCTCTTGTGTTTGGCACACTGAAACAGCAGTTTGACATTTCATACATATGGGACCGTTTCTTTTGTTGCTCTGCTTTTGCCCAGATAAAGCTCTGGTCCATTCTGAATTCCCTGAGTCATGTGGTTCTGATAGCTGAGCCGGCTGGATTTTACCCGCACAAAATTAACAAACGTTTAAGCTGTCATTGAGCCATTTCTGTTTTGTTTTTGGAGAATTTCTACAGTTCATCATTACTGCATGAAAGTGAGGAAGAGAACTTAAACAGCATTATCAAGGGCTGAATTTCAAAAGGAAGATATGGTGAGAAAAAGAAGTAAATACAAAGATAAAGCTAAAATAAAATACAGAATATTAATGCATTATGATTAGGATATTTATTGCCATTCCAATAATATTTTCATTTAAGGATTTTTTTGAAACACAAGTTAATCATTAGGACAGAATGTTATCAGCAAAAAAACACATGATCAGTGAGGCTGAAGTTCAGATACTCATCCTTTTCCAGTCCTGTGACCCATACAGCAATGCGGGGTACAGATTTATCAAGTCAAACATTCGTCAGTTCAAAGCAATAGTGGACTGATGCTTCCGGGCCTTTGTTCCGTTTACTTTATATCTACAACATCCCACCTTAAAATAGAAAACATGGTACGTAATCTTACATCTGTACAAGGCTCCGAGCCAAGGTACATGGCAACAAAGAAGCAATGAAATGCAGGGAGATTAAAACCTCATGTGTATAATGATTTAATTATTTAGAACAAACAAATGTACATTACAGTTAGATGCTTCCCCTCTTGTCTTCCTGTCAGGCTCAAAAAAACACAGCAAAAAGAATTTCCAGAGGGGTGTATAATTTGTCTGAACTAAAACACATCAAGCAAACATTTTTTCAAGAAGAAAAAATAGTGTTTCATGCTATAAACAGATGATTCCATTTGAGCGATGTCCTTTTCCTCCTCCCCCCTCAAAAAAGTTTTTTTTTTTTTTATCTCCCCCTCCCCCTGTTTACCTCTAAGGCGAGTCTGGCTGGCCAATAGCAGTGCTGCTGAGGACAGGGGGAAGATGAAATCGCATCCCACTGAGATGTCACAGAAGTAGATTAACACTGTTGCTGCCAAACAGTCGAGCTTCTCGCAGGTACCAGCTGGTGGAAAATTCACACTATTAACACACTTTTATATATTATATATTTTATATATATTTGTAGCTCAATGCATTCTCCTTCGCATCATCAAAACATATACACTGCCACAAAACATTAGTCACACTAATGCTTGTAATTACTCCTGATCTATAACGATCCACAGAGAACAAGTACAAAATTTTGTAAGTTTAAGTTTAAGATGAGCAGAATGCCTTTTTCGTTTTGATTCGGTCAGATTGTCAATTAGTGTTTTTTGACTGTGAGTGTATGTCAGGGAATAATACCTAAATCTGTAAATGTTGGCAAAAATGTTTCAGGATTGTTTCAATAATGGTGGGTGTAAAACGACCAGGGTGTCATTTTATAATTACATGCAAAATACTTTATGTAACATCCAGGGAATGAATCACATCTAAACTCCACACTTTCTGTTTTTCAAGTAATCTTTCGTTATTGTAGCAGCCATGAGTTGAAAGACATACACATGATATACAAGCCAGAAAGACCTGACTCACCCAATACCTCACATTCACTTTATTAATTAGTCTTCTCTTCGTGTTCTTTTTTACTTTAATGGTGGAAACCCTCTATTACCAATCAGTTCTGTATCAGCAAAAGTTACTACTATCATTCAGTTGGTCACTAGAAACAATTCATCTAGCTAAGCATGACTAACCCTATTGGCGATATTATGTCTTTTTTCACTAATTTGTAAAATGCTATTGTAAATACCTCAATTTCATATATCTCACATTACACACAATCCGCAGACTATGAATTTCCAAAAACCCGGTGAATTCAATGACCCATTAATGCACGTAATACTAGATTCCTATAAAATTGAATTTTAAAGATACATATATTACCATGTTAATAGCTTTTTATCAAGAATTTACGCAAAATGGAATAAAGGGAAAATATTTTTCACTAGTAGTTAAAGATGACTGTGATTGTACTGTATTATTTGTTGCTTTAATATTGTTACTAATTGGTATATTTGTCTATATAATGCAAACTGATGTAGAAACACATGGGACCAGGCAGGTGTAGAAGAGAGTTAGCTTTTTGTCTGACATTTAATGTTAAATGTCAAATAATCAAAGAAACAAACACACACACACACACATAATGTAATTTCTATATCTACCTGGTCCCATGATTTCACTGACTACATGTCATTCTTGAGTTAAAAGCACAGGGGGAAATAACTTGCCTGGCCTCTGTCACCTTCTTCACATCTGTCTCCACCCCTTCGTTACTGTTGACGTGCATACAGTCCGCTGTGTTTCAGCATGGAATAGTTACTGTCTCTTCTCCTATTTTAAATGTATTTGCAATGACTGCTTGAAGATCAATGGCAACACAAATAAATGCAACTGTCTCATTTGTTCCTTCCCCTGAATATGGTTGCATATGTATTTTTCGATAAACACATACATTAATTGTCACATATCATTTATTAATTCATTAATTTATTTACATACATATATTTTTGTAATATGTACTTATCTTCTAAGCTGAACTTATGGTGAGTCATACTGATATGTAAGCCTGGTTGCATTTTACCTTCTGCCACTTCTGTATGGGTTAAAAGGGGGGTGGAGTGGTGCTTTTGAGAAAAACAAAACGGCAGGGGGGCCTCTTTCCTGTTCCTCTGTTCCCCTCAGTGTTTGCACAGCAGAAATATCCCCACAGAAACTGCCGTGACAGGACACCCCCAGCACACACACTGCTACACTCAATGTCCAGCAGACCACATGATTTACTTTGATTCTCACATTCCTTAAAAATAATTCAGATGTTCCAAATATAGGAATAAGATATTTGACTTTGCATTAGTGAACCTACCTCATTGTGTTTTTTTCACCTTTTTCTTTCCGGTCACCTTTCATGAGATTCATTCAGAGGAATCACATCAGTTTCAATATGTTAATTCAGTCTATACTGTTCTTAAATCCTGACCAACATTCCTTTAATTAAATAAATGCACTGTAGTACTTATGAAGAAACTGTGTTTGAGTATTCTGAATTTATTTATTTTTGATCTGTAAATATAACTATCCGTTTAAAAACACTGCAAAATGTTCATTGTATTACACCATGCATGGTGATCGAATTCATGGGTCATGTTATCTTTAACCCCAGCCATACCATACATACTTGCAGAGCAAGATAAACATTCCAGACACTCCTATACTATTTGCAGGCAAAAAAATTCTTTAATTGTAATGCAACCAATTTATTACTGTGCATTTTTAAAATACATAAAAGTGTGACATGTGGTTTGAAACGGCTATTTTAATTATAATTATGTATGTATGTAAGCAGCATATCTGTATGCATAAGTAAATTTGTGTAAAATATATAATTTGTGTGTGTGTGGTTTAGCGCGCCCTGAAGTTTTCCTTTTAGGTCTAAATCAATGCTGTCATTTAAACTTCACGAGGGCAGAGTTGTTTACCTCTTCGCTGCGTGTGACGTCACGACACACCCCTAATTCTGGCGTAGGAGGGAGTCGCCCCCCTCATCCTGGCCCCACCCCGCATGTGCCTACGAGCCATTCGCCTCGTTGGAGCGCATCGCGTCCACGACGCGCCGACGGCCAATCGGATCGTAGTGTGGGTCGCCTGTGCTCCTCCGATTGGCTGTCGGCATGTATGATGACGGGCAAAGTGGATCCACGCAGTGGGAGGGAGGCGAAGGGGGCGGGTCAAGAGTTCTGCAAAATTATGTTCATGTATTTAGGGGTTTAAGCTGAAGAAATAAGCTCTCCGGCCGAATAAACGTGAGTCTGAGTTGTATTTCTCTTTTCACCCACCTCTGTTCAGTTACGCTATTTGGCATGCCATCTCACAGTAGGCAGCGATCATGAATCTATAGTTTGCGTGTGTACAAATAATAGCAAAAACAATAATACTGATAAAACTGAGAGAGATAAAGGAAAGCATAAAATCAGCGTACCTTGCAGCTAGCTAGACATCTGGGTCAGTCGGACGACTAAACTGCGTCCAGCTAGTCGTGTTATTTAAAAACTGTCGTTTTCTATACTTTCGTTACAAGACGGCCCAAAATAATGCAGATACGGCGGGGTAACGCGAGGCTCAGCTAGCCCGCTTATCAACAGACAGGCTCGAATTAAACAAAAAAAGAAGACAAAGTTGAAGTCGTAACCCTACACGGAAAAGAGGCAGCTGGCTCGCAGATAGGGGAAACCCGGCCAGGCGTTAGGAGGCGAACCACTGCGCGGTTTGAGTCGCATAGTCCAGGTGGCCAAGAAGTTAGCAAACAGGAGATGAACCACGTTGGCTTGTTTGGTAACACGCTTCGGCGTATTCTAGCTACGCCGCAGGTTAACAAACGCTGTTTAGCGCAGATTAAGTTGCGGCTGATCGCCACCCCACCCCCCCGGAATAAAGCAGACGCGCCCACTCGGCGTGACCCGTGAGGAGAGAGTGCCCCGGTACCCTCGCTTTGCCCATTCATTGACGTGCGCTTTTTGCTGACAGGTGAAACTCGCCAGTACCGGTCCGGTCGGACGGGAGTCATGACTGAGCCGCAGGTGAGCGCTTGCCTTTTGCTTTTGTCCCAACTACTCATTTCCGTAACCATGTTTACGGCAGTTCGGCCGTAAGTCAACCGTGGTTCGCTAGTTGCGATGTGGTCGAGCAACGTCACATGGGGATCGTCCACCGGTTTAGTTGTATGGTTTATTTTAACATAATTTTCCCCCCCATTTCTGAGAAGAGGTAGGTATCCCGTGCATTATTTATAAATATTTATTCAGTTGCTGAATTATGCGACAAATTTGTGATTTTCCCATTTGCAGAATATCCATTTGGATATAATATTTTACTATTATGACATATGTTTTGAGAAAATTGTCGTCATTTTTATTCGGGCTTTCACAATCTATGAGGTCAAGTTCAAGTACACTTCAATACGCAGTACATCTTAGACCAATGTGATAAATACAGCAATGTGTTATATTGCTGTTATTTTAATATATAACTTTAGGATCACCAAAGCTTTTGACGAAAATGATGGGTAGATCATTACAAGACATATATGTATTGCTTATAAAAATGTTATCAATAATACCCTTCATCTCCTCATGTCATACTAATTGCTTAATTGAGTGATGTTTTTGTTTCAGGTAATTTGTAGGTCTCCCTAAATCCAAAGCATTTAATGTTCTATTAGTCGCCTGTGCTCCAACAACATTACAATGTTTCCAATTTATATATCGTAATATTACACTGAAACAGCCTGTAGTTACCGTATTTTAAGAGGCTAGACCAGTGGCCTGTACTACAAATCTGGGTTACTGGCTTATCGGGGTAACTTGTCAGATTTAAGGTAGTCTGGGCAAAATGTAAGTGAACGAATATGAAGTCCATTTAAACTGTGGTACCTTAAATCTAACAAGTTTCCCTGAAAAGCCAGTAACCCCGCTTCGTAGTACAGGCCACAGGGGTGGGCAGTCATACCCAGAAAGGGCTGGTGTGTATGTAAGTTTTCGCTGCAACTCCCTAATTAGAGGACTGATTGGCTGAAGAGTCCTCACACCTGGGTTTGGACAGCTGACCTAAAGGTTATCCCAAAAACCTGCATACACACCGGCCCTTTGTAGATAAGATTGCCCACCCCAGGCCTAGAGGCATCGTTGGGTGGCTGCAATTTAAGTATGTACAGGGGTGGGGCAATATATTGACAAGCTATGCTAAGAGCATTTTATCCATTAAATCATTGAAACATCAGGACAGATAGAATTACTATTTTAGGCCTGTGTCATAACTGATTTAATTTGGTTGCCTTGGTATTGTCACGGTGACAGTGAGAGGGATGTGACTTAAAAATTCCTGCTGTCCAAACTATGAAACAGTTATGCTGTTGGATAATTGTAGCTATCTTATTTAAGCTGTTAGATGCTCACAATCAACATGGTCATTGTATTATAGTTCTTTAATCAATGAAATTGTTTGGGAAGAATCTGACTACATAACTAAGGAATTAACACAGGGAATTTCATCAAACTTCTTTTGTTACTCCCAGGAACAAATTACATCTTTTAATATGGATTGTAATGTTATTTAGATTAGTGGTTTCACTCTCTCTTAGGAAAATATAATTATCCTATGAGGTGCCTGAAATTGAATTTGCACACCATTGCTCTCCTTTCTGCCAAGCAGGCTGTCTGTAATGGTTGTCGAAAGAGTGTGATTGCCAGAACAGCGGGACGAGCTGATGAATCTTCAGGGGTGGACACATTTCTGATGCTTAGTTTTCCATTTGGCCAGTTTTGTTTGCCTCATGCAGGCTGTGTCGCATCGGGTGTGTGACTACATTAGAGCCTTTGGCGGGAGCACAACGTGAGGTGAGGCATTTTAAATGCACGTGTGTCCTTGATGAGAAGATTTGAGTCAGACAGATCTGGCCTTTGGTCAAGTCACTGCAGCACCGATGCCGTCAGCCTCGCTCTTTGCATCCTTCATTTGGTGGCTGTGGAAAGATAGGCTTGTATTTATACTGACTGTGTCTCTGAAGAGGCCCAATTTTAGGGGCGTCTGCTGCTGCTGCTCATGGCCGGTTCAGGGAGGTGGTGGGGGCTTTGTCGAGGAGAGGGAAGGGAAGGAAGAGGGCCCCCACCCCACACCCCCAGGCCTGGGTGTCACAGTCATCCGCCTGGATATAGCAAGTCCACTGATAATCCATGTCTGCTCTTTGCGGGGTAGAGGAAGGTAGAACGCTACATTACCAGCTCTGCCCCCTGAACTTCTTTTATTTTTTGTATTTGGAGGCAGCGCTGTGTAAATCTGGAGCCAGACACAGTACTTCACTGTGCTTAGCGGGTCATTTGAGGTCTGCTTGCTGCAGATTTGTTTTATGTCTGTGCTTGTAGTGAATTAGCCAAAGGTATGCAGTAAAACACAGCGTCTGCATTTTCCCTTATGCACCCCCCCCCACCCCCCATTTTCTCTGGAAATCTGGGTGGGAGAAAGCAAGTTTCTGGCAGTTTGAAAAATGATGTGATGCAGTATGTAATGATATGTTTAAACTTTGGTTACAGCTCCCTTTTTTTTGCCTTCATAAGTATAGGGGTGCTTCTGTCGTTCAGTTTAAAAGTTTTAAACGCGCAGCCCGCAGCCTGTTGCTCACATTCTTTAAAGCTGCGATGGGTTTTTTCCTCAGCCCAAGAATGCAGTCGCTGCAAGCGTATACATTTGGTACTTATTTGAACACGCCCTTTGTGCTGGAGCTCATGTGCGGATCAGGAGCGCTAAGGTCCGCACATGGTTTCGGCGTTTCAAGAAGCACGGTGCCGGGTTATTTGTTTGTGTGAAAGCGTTGTGGAAAGCAGCTCATGATTCAAAGCCAGGGGTCCTTTTGAGAAGCTTTCAGAAGCTTGCTGATCCACGTTGGCGAGGCAGCGGGTATAATTGTGTCTTCCAGATGGAAATTAAATGCATCTATCCAGAGCATTGACAGAAGATAGCTTCATTTAGAAACAAAAGCGCACTATAGTGAGGAAGTTCTTAATTGCAGTGGAAGTGCATGCATTCTTAGCAAGGGTCTCTTAGAAGAGATGTGATAATGTGCTTTCTGAGTGTGAGCATTAGTATTTCATCTGGATATTACCTAATGTTTTATTCTCACATCGTACCGTTTCGTAAGGTTTTCGTGAGGGTTTGTAAATGATGAAAAAGGAAGTGGACTTTGAAAGGCAATGGAGATTCTTTTCCATAATATCATCGCTGTAAATCCGACAGCATTTCTTGGATTTTCGTATCGTTTTTCTGCAGAAAATGTCCAGAATGAGAAGTACATTTTAAGTATTATTATAAAAAAAAAGACGTCTTATTTTTCCATCCGTGTCTGTGACACTTTTTGCACGTTTATAGACTGTCTGTAAGTGGATATCATTCAGTCGTCCGATTCATTTTGACATTTATTTGTGCAGCATCGACACAGCCGAGCTCAGAGTGGGAGGAGTTTTTGGTTTGCAGTCACGTGTGTTTTGGGGGCATGACCTGCTAGCTTCCACACCTTCCGCTTGTTCTCCGCTCTCCATGCGTGTCTGGTGGGCAGCTGCCTGTGACGGTGGGAATGGGGTGTCGACTGTCGATAACGAGGGTCACAGAACTGGAACCCAGCCACTGACGCTGAAAGGGCATTTCGAAGGTGGCAGTCGCTAAGGTTTTCATGGCTGTCGGTACAGAATGCGTCTCTTCCCTGCACGCTGGCTTGGCTTTCCTTGCTGTGCTTCTAAGTAGTGCAACTGGTTTTCTGCAAAGTAAAGATTTTTAAATCACCTTACAAAATTTCACTCGTGGCACAGTGATTTATCACAAGCACAGCAGAGATGAATCTAACAAAGAAAAAAATGGGGACAGGGTTCCTTTAAGGAGTGAAACGTAAACCAGTGCTGCAGACTGACTGAAGAAACACCTACAGCTCAAACAAGTGGAGCAAACAAAAGCCAAGAAGCTTCCGCCATACTTCCTCCAACACTTCTCCTGCTTCTCCTCAGCTGAGCCTGTGTAATGCGCTAGCAGGTCAGTCTGTCTGAACAGAGCCAGACACACAATTCGTGATCAGTCACCACAGAAAAGCGAAAGATGACCCAAGCCCATCGCTGTGCAATGGCTTTGTGTCCTAATAGCTCATGCATTCCAGTACTTCATTTCGTATTTTTATTTTTCATACAGCTTTTTGGTCAGTATTCTAAGAGTGCTTTCTGGGGAAATGAAGACTGATTCTGTATCTTCCAAAGATGCCTTAAAGGGTGGAGTGTGAACTTCTTTCACAAGGTCCGTACCAAACGGAATGCTTTCTTTGTAAATAATAGGTCATAGGCCAAGTCTGGAAGATGGTGGGTGGGTAGTGGGGGGAATGTTCTGGCCAGTTGCGGTCTGAAGATGGCTGTAGGCACGTTGGTTTGTGAGCGGCGGAGGACTAAGATGTTCAGCTGAGCAAATGCCCTTGAATATATCAACCCCCAAGCCACACAAAAAAATAACAGCCGGACAATTCTGTGTTCAGTCCCACAGAAGGCCAGCGGTTTGTGGAAGAAGCTAAGCCGGGTGACGTCTAGCCCCGTCTCGGCCTCCTTCCAGAACGTCATGAGATGGGTGGCCTTCATGCGTGTTCTACCTTAAGCGAAAGTGCTTCCGGTGTTCCTGCCTGGAATTGTGAAAAAAAATAAAATAAATAGAAGCAGCGCGATGTGTGCTGGACGGCAAAACGATGAGTAGCGTTCACTGCCAAGTGCTGAGCTGGTTGTTTTCCTGCCTTTCGTTTGGTTAATTGACACCAGAATTGTAGACCAAAGGGGAACTTTTCAAAAATGACACATCACTCTGAAGTAATACATACAGAAAGTGAATATAAATATAGACACAGACACACAGACATACTATATTGTGTTAAATATGTGTATATATTCCCAAAGTTCTCAGTTCTCTTTAAGTTGACAAAATATCTGTAAAATACTTTGTAGATTTTATTTTTCAGTTAATATCATCCTCAGTCTTATAGTAATCTGGAATCGCATGTTGATAAGAATCGTCTCACATTGCAAATCATACTTTCAGAAGTGGAAGTCATCTCATATTGATAGTTTAGTTTTTCTTTTTTTATTATTATTATTTCGTATCATGACCATTAAGCCAGACATCATATTACTTAAGCAGACAGTTTATGGGAACTTAGCACATATGTTTGTCTTATAACTGGGTATTATGATTAAGCTGCCTGGCTAAACTTCAGACCCATAAATTACTGGAATTCGGTTCTAGAGGTGAAATATAGCAGATAAATGAATTGTGTACCGCTGCTCAAAGAGGGGTTGGGAAGGGAGTGGCTAAAGCTGTCTGAGTGGACACATTCACAGGCTACTGCAATGCTCAAGTGCACCCCCTGTCTGTAATGGCAATATTAACACAAAATGGCACAAAAATACCTTCTGCTGACACCAGTGGTTATGACTTAAACCTATAAATGAGACTTTTTGTTTATCCATATATCCATCAATAAGTGATCCTGGAGCCTATCCCAGAATGCACAGGAGACACACGTACTCATAGGCTGTGGGCAGTGTTGAAACACCAGTCTACCTAACTTCAAGTTTTTAGACTGCTGGAGGAAACCTGCATGATCACAAGGAGAACATGCAAACTCCACACACGCTGAGCCCTGGAGGTTTGGGACTATAGTACTGCCACCTGAAATAAACATCACCACTAAAGAAATTAGGAACAAAGGAAAGGCCATGAGAAGTCATTGTTTAATAACTAACAATCGTGCAAATTCCAGAATGGCAGGCCGTAGTTTAAATGTTGCAAAATATCAGCATCCTTGTTGGGGTCTTTCTGGGTGATCGTCAAACACAAAGGAGGGTTTCCTGTTGACATTAATTTATGTATGGTCGGGAAAGATGGAGCTCCTTTGCGGATATGGTTACATGTATTGTGCGACCTGGAGCTGTTATTAATTAAACATGCAACACATTTATTTATGCATCGATTATGTTTTCAAAATTAATGTACTATGTAATCATACCGAAACCAATGTCCACTGACAGGAAAGTTTCTACTTGAGGCTCTAAACTGGTTACAAGCTTTCGGGAGGTGTGGCTTACAGGGTTTGTGGTACCAGATGGTTTTGCCTGTCCCTCCTTTCCCTGCATTCTGTGTAAATCACTGCTTTGTTTTGTTTTAACTCCCCCCCATGTAAATTGGTTCATTCCTGACCCCAAGTGGAGTGCCGTGCTGTTTGGTTTCTTTTGACCCTGACACATCCCCACCTCATTTTTAATTTTGCTTTACTTCACGGGCATTTCATTCATCTGAAGCTGTTGCCCAAAAGAATTCTGCATGGTTCACAGCTGGATGCCCAGGAAACAACAGCTGCCCTGGGGATACAATTCTAACAGATACAGTCAGCCAAAGTGGAGGCATACTGAAATAATGCATTCTGCTTTGGTTTCTGTGGCTGTATTTTACTGATGAGGACCAGGTATGATTTACGGCTGTTTAGACCACACTGGCTGCAAACTATGTCCAATTGCCACTTTTCCACTAAGGGCTGCATAAATCACGGAACGCTGAGGGGCAGGACAGGCTTAATTAATCAGCTGCATTGATCTCTCACTCAAGGCGTGATCGTAGAAGCTTCCCTCATTGGGCACCCAACCATAGATTTTCCTTATTTTTATTGGG
>JAODKC010000111.1:1328968-1357001 GCA_026777985.1 Mormyrops attenuatus
TTTATTGGGTC
The DNA here is from genome assembly GCA_026777985.1 of Mormyrops attenuatus. Lineage (NCBI taxonomy): Eukaryota > Metazoa > Chordata > Actinopteri > Osteoglossiformes > Mormyridae > Mormyrops > Mormyrops attenuatus. The sequence goes on from JAODKC010000111.1 coordinate 1,328,980, forward strand.
AAGGAACAGGTGTTTGGGGGGGGGGGGGTGGGTTGGGATGATGGTCGAGCCCATGTTTGCCACCAGGGTGGCAATGGCCAGGAGCTGTAGTGCCTCATGGGAATGAACGTGCCACTAAGCCTGCAGGCCAGAGTACCTCACTGGGTGCCATAAGGAGAGCTCTGTCAGGGACTCTTAATGCCCGAGCCTGTTACCTTCTTACTGTGGTCACTTTGGCGTCTGTTCTGTGGCTGCCATTTACGCAAGCATTTTTTGTTAAAAATATTTATTGAAAAATAACTTTGAACACAGTGCTCCAGTGGTTTAGTTTTAACTCTTTTATTACTTTAATGAGCTGAAAACAAACTCTTTGGGATATCAGAATCTCAGTTATGTACAATTCTAATGATAATCGTTATTTGCATCATCATTTTATTATTTATGGATAAAATAATTAAAAAAAAAAAAAAAATGCGGTCCACTGAAATATAAAATTCTTATAAATGTTTTAAATATTTGAAATTTATCCACACAGTAGTGCTCTATGTCTATGTGAATTCCCACCCAAGCTTCCTTTCTGCCGTCACGTGCCGGCCCCCAGCAGTTTTCTCAATGGCTTGTTTTCGGACTACCCCATCTGCCACCAACTTAGCATCCGCATCAAAACACAGCGGACATTGTTGTCCCGAATGCCGCGTTTCATGCAGCGGCGACGTCATCTTTTTGCACAAGTGGACCACTATTATGTACCCCGTCTTCCCGCAGTTTTGGCTGCACAGTACTGCTGATTTTTCCTTTTTGCCAAGATAAGCAGAAGATGATAAGGAGAGAATCAGCAAACACAAGCCTGGTCATGAACAAACTGATTATTGTGACATGTTCAGCTCCGCCTGTTGGCTTCATGGCCCGGTCGCAGCATCCACGGAGCTGCAGCGTTTTCGGACTTCCATCTCTAATGGCCCTCCATCAGTGGCACTTCGCTGTGGTTTCGGAAAACTGTAAGCTGCGGTGGCCCAGATTTGAATTTCATGTTTGAGGAATAGTTTGCCAAACACGGAAAGTAAACAGTTCTAATTTAGTGTCGGGTAGGAACACTCTCTGCACTCAGAAGATCCCGACAGCACCGGCTAATTTAGGATTTGGAGCTAATCGGGTTTGGAGAATCGAACCTCGTCAAGGACATTGCCGATTTAAAGCCCCTTCTCGGCTATGTGACTGCAATCCAAAGGACAAAAGCACTGTATAGCATATTCTGATTCTGCCTTTTTGTTCAGTGGAAATATGAGTTATGAAATACACAGTCAATATAGTTGGATTATTTACAGTGACTCAGTTTTATGAGTCCATTTTGCAGTAAAAGCAATACAGATTCTTGTTGCCTTGAGTTTTCCAATCTTGTTTCAGTAAATCCAGCAGTTGTGTTTCATTTTACTAAAACAAGAATTGTTTACAAGCTGTGAAGAGGAAAATTGAGCATTGTACATAATTGTAGATAGATTTTCCCGGGCAGATGCAATTTCGGCTTTCGGAATAAAAATGATGAAAGCTGAACTTAATTCTGGTTCAGAATGAGGTACATTTAAGCTAATATACAATTGAATTGACAAAACACACAAAAATTCCATAAAAATAAGAATGTAAAGAATATGGTCTTGCTTGTTAGACGGGGCCATTTTGTACTCATTAATGTATTGGAGAGTTCAGGTTCCATTCAGGTTCTGATTTTTGTAATGGTATTAAAGTACTTTTATTTGGTAGAAGCAGTGCGAGGTCAGTACTCTGTTCACCGCTGGCACCTGGAAAGCGTCATCACCCAGTTTCACATCATTTTAGACAGTGCCTGCTCTCCAGTCCACCTTGTGTTGGGGATGTGGAGCAGGCGGCTGCTGAGCCGGCGCCCCCTTAGAAGATGGCGCCTCAATGAACCCCCCTCCCCCCCTCCAGTGTCACCAAGTGGGCTGACCAGTCCTGTCTGACTTCCCCACTATGACCTACTGTGGGTTAAACATTAATTCCACAAAGTGCTAGATCTGTCGTTTCCTCACACTACGGAGTGAATATGCAGGACTGTGACACTATTGCGCCTAAGTCCTGTGTTTGCCTGGTCTTACTTGGAAACATGAGTGGAAATGGGTCACTCACTGTGAGCATGAGTCATTTTATACTTCAGACACTGGGTTAAACCTGCTTAAACAGTTTTTCTCAGGTCCAGTGGTAGTAACAAGTCAAGCTGCTGCCTCTCTTCTAGGCTGGATTCATTCCTGCTGTTTGCTGGTGCCAACTTACAGCTTTGCCACAAGGGTAGGTCACAGGCACTAGATAAGTGTTTATTGCAAAAAAAAAAAATACAGCACCAGTTGGGTCCATGTCCCCTTTAAATTAAGACTCTGATGAGTGAAAAGCGATGAAAACCCCCAAAACTCAGTGCCAAAGGAGCCACTAACATTCAAACCGCTGTGACCACAACACACCTCATAAGGCAGTGCTTCCCTTAAACCCACCCAGCTGACCCTGTTTAAACCATAATAAGGCAATTAGTCTACACAGGGCCAGCTGGGTTTCATTAAGTACGGAATCTGTAGCAGGAGGCTAGTGAGCAATCACCATGGTAATGCGAGAGATCACCCAAATACAGACCGGTGACCTTGCTCAGCCCCTTGCTCTCTCTTAATTTGTTCACTCTTAATTTCGTGTTTTTATGTATTCCTTTGTTTTGCTGTATAGGGCCCTCAGATTGCACCTCATAGAATACCTGTACCTTAGCATTGACACATTGTTTCAGTTTCTTTAATTTTTGTGTGGGTTGAAATTTTTAAGCACTGCATGAGACTTAACTGATGAAACTGGTGTTGGTCATCTCTCATTTGATCCTTTTTTTTGTTCCTGTATTTAAAATAAATAATTACATTTTAATTAATGCGTCCTGCTGTTGTCATGTGGTGGGTGTGGTGGCCAGTTACCTTTGTAATTAATTCACACTGATATATTAACATTGCTTGGATACTTCAGAGGTGAGTGAAGTCTTCCTCATCTCTGTGAATGTGGTCGACTTAATGTCAAACCTGTGAGCGAGAAGTCAACCTGTGAGTGAGCGGTCACCCTGTGAGTGAGCGGTCACATTACTCGAATACGAAAGGTCGTCACGTTATGCTAATAGTACATATCGGCACATTTTGACGATGGGGTTGAACTTTGACCTAGTCTGCTCTCTGCATTAAACAGCTAGAAACCACTCTAAAAGTTTTGGCAAATACGAGGATTTTTTGAGCGACTGGAACTGAACTTTACAGTTGTGAAAAGGAAGAGGCTAATATGGGCTCATCCATTTATGCATTTATATGTGTTGATTACATATACTCCAACAAAGAATTATGTGAAAACAGTTAACTGAAGTGGTTAACCTAGGCTGAGTTCAATACTTATTAAAAATGTGCTCACAGGAATGGATCTGATGTGTTTTTCCGTCTCTGTGTGTACCCAAAAGGGACTTTATGTTTTCCAGACTGTCTCACGGTTTGCGGCACTTATGTAGTTTAATTATGACATTTGTGTTCCACAGTACATGATTTCATATTGTTTCCAAGATTTTAAAAATAAATGTTTGTAGGGAAGCTGTAACATATATCAAATGTAGAAGAGCTCCACTTTATTCTAGCTCTACCTTAGGAGAGCTGTTTCTTTTGTAGCTGTACACAACAGAAGGCAAACTGAACAGGTCCAACAGATATCCAGATAACCCTACAGATAGTAAGCTTTCTTTTCATGGGATGCAGATTGTGTCTCAAGTGGGTTAGTCCTCTGTAGCCGTGACTGGAAGGTTGCTGGTTTAAATCTCGTGCTTGGTAGAAAAGTCGTATCACTGCTGGGCCCTTGAGCAAGGCCTTTGGGGCACTGGATAAATGACTGATTCTGCACTCAAACCCCAAGCTTCACTCTCACCTACATATGCGTATGTGTCTTAAAAGGAGAGCAAGATAGGATATGCAAAACTAAGGAATTCCATCCATCCATTCAGTTTCCGAAACCGAATCCCAACTGGGGTCGCGGGGGGGACCGGAGCCTATTCCGGGAACAATGGGTGCAGGTGGGAACCAACCCTGGGCAGTCAGCAACACACCGCAGGGCACACCCACACTCACAGGGCCAATTTAGACTCGCCAATCAACCTATCCTGCACGCTTTTGGACCGTGGGAGGAAACCGGAACCCCCGATGAAAACCCACACGAACACAGCATGCGAACTCCACACAGAAAGGAGCTGGGACCGGACCCAGGACCTTCTTGCTGTGAGGCAGCAGTGCTAACCACTGCCCCAACGTGCTGTCCACTAAGGAATTCTAATATGCCTATATTTGTTCAATTGTATTATAATGGAAGTTTTCTTTTATTCACATAACCTGTACAGTGCAGCATACGCAGCCTTTTCTTCTTGAGAAACGTATATATATTTTTATTTCACTGCTGGCACGACATTCCCAAAAATGAAGATGTGTCTATGGGTTAATTCAAAATTATTTTGGGTGTATTGAATCAAATCTTTTGCCTAGCAGCCAGTCTGTTCTTGATTCTGGATTATACTTGGCAGATCTAGCCCATTCCAGTTTCTGCATTTAATTTTAGCACGCTTAACCACATTTTAGGGGTATTGTAATCACTTTGAAGCACAAATATAATATGCATAGCATTGCTGTTGCCTTAAATTTGACATATTTTACATATTAGAGAGAATTATGGTTGGCAGTATGATAGTTCTAACAGTGTGGTTCAAAGGTGCCCTGAATAGTCGTGTATCTTCTTTTCTGGAGAAACTGGCCACCCACAGTGGGACCGTGAGGTCCTTGATTTTGTCCAAGTTTGGTTTCCACTTGCCACTTCAGTGAAGGTGTCAGGGTTCTGCGGTGAGGAGGAGAGTTCTGAAGTGGATGGAGATAAAGATGGGGGAGGGGGTGTTGGACAGTGGAAGAGGGAAGGCTCCTTGATCAAAGGAGTAGCTGGTCCTTGCGTATCAGATAGGACTTGTAGGGGATTTGAAGGGAGAGGTTTGATGCACTGGGCATTGGGGCGAAGCTGGTATACTGCAGCTCTTCCTCCAGCTGGATGCTTGAAGCCCTCATATCTGATGGGCTGTGCGCCATCCTCTGTGAAAGAACTTGAGGAAGTTCCTGTGAGGTCCTTGTGGACAATGGAGAACAATGTTGAAGAGTCTAGCCAGCTGAGTGATAGCATCAATTGAGAGTGGAAAGACCATAAAAAGCTGAGAAATTCTCTGTGATGGAGACATTGATGTCAATAGGTATTATGAAGCTGTATAGCTATTTCAAAATACGGTATTTTAAGATGTTTTTGTTTACAAGCGATTAACATTCTTCAGTTCGGTTTGGTTTTGCCGCCTGATTTCTGCAGTCATTAAAGATGGAATTAATGGTGGTGGACAAAAGAGATGAATTGAGTGTGTGCATGAGTGTGACTTGTTATGGACTGATCTTCCTTGTACCCTGTGCCGCCGGGGGATCATTTCTAGCCCCCCATCACTGTGCACTGTGTAAGCAGTTTGAAAAGGGATAGATGGATGGGGGAGGGGGGCACTTGAAGCATGGCTATAATACTTTATCCCACTGGATATCATTTACAGCAGGGAAATTAAGCTGCTTCTGAGTCCATGTCGCTGAACATTATGCTAATTGCTACCAAATCCTAGTTTTTGTTTTTCTGACATTTGTATTAAGAGGCATCTGCATTATTAATTTACTTTACCGATGGTTAATCTAGACATTTTACCATAGCTTATTGCATTAGCCCAGGGGTCTCCAATTCCAGTCCTGGAGAGTTGCTATCCCATAGGTTTTCTAATCTACCTGGTTTCTGATGAGCCACACCTGTTCCTGGTATTTATCTGAGAACAGGCATGGCTCATCAGAAGCTAGGTAGGATAGAAAACCTACTGGACAGTAGCTCTTCAGGACTTGAATTGGAGACCCCTGCATTAGCCTCTTCCATTTCACTCAAGTTCAAGGTTAGAAACCAGGAGTGACAGATGCAGCCTGCCGGTCTTGGAAACAGGTCTCAGAACCCAGTGCGCCATCTGCCAAGCCCAGCTTCTTTTCTCCCCACAGTGATGGAGGCCACGACAGTGAGCACCTCGGCTGCCGGCTCGGAGGAGTCAGACAGAAACGTGCCGCGGATATGTGGTGTTTGTGGGGACAAGGCCACCGGCTTCCACTTCAACGCTATGACCTGCGAGGGCTGCAAGGGCTTTTTCAGGTGAACTAAGGCGTCAGCAGCAGAAGCAGTGTCAGACCTGTGCCTCCTTAATATTTGGAATCAGTGTGCAGTGGATGTACAAAGTCTTGCTGTCCTCTTACTGAAGTTTGCAGGTGTTTGTGATGTAAAACCAGAAAGCAAGATGAGAAACAGGCATTTTTATATCTTTAATGTGACCTTTCAAATGACTAAATAAATGAGAAATATTAGTAGATAATTTCTAGGATAAATAATTGAATTTAAAACATCCTGGCAGCATATGTGACCCACCCCCCAGCTAACATGGAGCGCCTTTTGAATGCATAGCAGCAGTAGTTTTTTGTGAATGTTTCTATCAGCTTTGCACACCTTGACTTCTCAATTTCATCCCATTCTTCCTTGAAAAAAATTGTTCAGCCTTCTCCAGATTATCAGGGGATTTCCAGTTCACATCGTCTTTAAGTCATTCCACAGGTCTTCTCTGGGTTTGAGGTTTGGGCTCTGACTGAACAAATCCATGCTTTTGATCTTCCTTTGCTGAAGCCATTCCTTGGTTGACTTGGATGCATGCTTTGGGTCATTATCTTGTCAGAAGGTGAAATTTCTTTTCAGCTTCTTGACAGAGGCCAGAAATATCTTGACATTTGGAGCTAGACATTATCCCACCCGTCTTCACTAGAGCCCCTTTCCCAGCTGAAGAGAAGGAGCTCCAAAGCATGATGGTACCACCACCATGCTTCACAGTAGGTATGGTGTTCTTTGGATGATGAGATGTGTTGTCTTTGTGCCAAACGTATCTCGTACAAATACGCTTAGAAAATTCAGCCTTGTGTCTCATTTTCCAAAATGGTTTGGTGTGACTGATAATATTTTTTACAAGATTTATACAGCCCTGGATGTTTTGCCACCCTTCCCCACAGGACAGGCATGTACAGAATATTGGAGATTAGTGTCACATGCAAGAAGTGACCAGTACCTGAGTGAAGTTCCTGCAGCTCCCTTAATGTTGGTGAGGGCCTCTTGGTAGCCTCCCAGATAAGTTTTCTGCATGTCTCATCATCATCTGTGGAGGGTTGTCCTTATCTTGGCAATGCCCTGGTGGTGCCACAGTTTCCACACTTATTGATGATAGTTCTCACAGTGTTCCACACTGCATCCATAAATGTTGTATATTCTTCTCTTGATTGGTAGACTTTGACTGTAATATCCCATAGATGTTTGGTCAGGTCATTGGAGACTATGGTTCTCCATGCACCCATGAAAATACAGGACAGACATGTCATGGTTTGATTGTTACTTCTGAATACTGCTACAGCCCCTGTGGTTAAAGGGTGTGCACACTTATGAAATCAGGGTGTTACAGGCTCTCTGATGTATATTATGTGTCCTACAGATTATCAGTTTGTGTTCCTCTTGAATTTCTTTTTGTTTGCAAGGTCACATGGAAAAGATGGAAAAATATCTGTCCTGATTTATCTTGATTTATCACAAAGTCACAAAGCCTGCAATTTTGAAAGGGTATGCAGGCTTTTCATATGCAATGTAGCCACAAAATGAGATATTTTGGATTCCATGTCATGGTCATGACTTCTTTTTATAGTCACATACACATCAACCATAACTTTAAAACCAGCTCGGATCAGGTTGGGGAGCATGTGCTGATGCAGCGCGTTCCTCGGGATCCCTGCTGGCGACCTCCCCACGCAGACACACAGTTCAGTCCCACCCTCCGGAAATGGCCATCCATCTGCCGCAGTCAGGTGTTACGTTGGCGTCCCCTTGGCCTGGTCCAGCTGCTCAGGTCCTCAGCAAAGAAGATCCTGCAAGCCGGATCACCCTCAGGGAAATGGGCCACATGACCATAGTGCCATAACTGACGCACCCTCACAATGCAGGTAATGTGCCTCATTTGGGACTCCTCTAGCAACAGCTCGTTCGACACAGTCAAACCAGCGGTGTCCAAGGATTCTTCAAAGAGGCACAGTACCGAAGGAGTCCCGTCTTCGTCTCAGTTCAATGGATAGCATCCATGTAGACTTGGACCTTTGTCCGCTTGCAAAGATATTGGGAATGCCACACACCCCTTTCCAGCGACCTCATCCGTCTGCTGACTTTATAGGAAGAGTCATCAGAAACATGAATGTTGCTGCCGAGGTAAGTGAATTACTCGATGAGGTCGTCATTCTTCCCGCAGACAGGCACACTACTCATGGCTGTGCCTAAGAAATCATCAAAGGCCTGGATTTTGGTTTTTATCCAGGATACTCACAATCCCAGACACTCAGACTCCTCACTCAATCTCTCGAGAGCCCCGATCAGAGCCTGCATTGACTCCGCGAAGATCACGGCATTGTCGGTGAAGTCAAGATCAGTAAGTCTTTCTTCACTATCAGATGCTCCACAACCGCTGGAGCCCACAACCATGCGCAACACCCAGTCCATACAAGCATTGAACAGAGTAGGAGTGAGAACACACCCCTGGCGAACCCCAGAATCAACTGGGAAGAACACGGAGATTCTCTCTCCACTCTGTACAGTCCAGCCATGATGTCCAGCAACTTCAGGGGGATCCCACAAAGTCTCAAAATGTCCCACAGGGCAACACTGTGGTCACCTGTGTCAAACGCTTTACGAATATCTGCAAAGGTTGCAAAGAACCTATATTTGATATTCATGCCTGCACTCAATGAGAACCCTCAGTGCCAGGATATGGTCGATGGTAGACTTCTTAGGTGTAAAACCAGACTGCTCCGGTCGCTGGTAGGCGAGCAAGTGATCCTATTAAGGATGACCCTAGCAAGGACCTTACCAGGCACTGAGAGCATTGTTATCCCCCTGTAATTGCTACAATCCAGGCAATCACCCTTCCCTTTCCAGATAGGGACAACAAGTCCCATTTTCCAGTCAGTTGGGATGACGCTTGTCTGCCAAATGGAAGCAAAGATCGCCCACAATGCCAGGAGGATAGCCTTACCATCAGCCTGAAGACGTTCACCCTGGATACCATAGATCCCTGCGGCCTTCCCTACCCCCAGCTGATTCACCACCCCCCGCAATCTCAGTAAGATTGGGTGGTTCACAGCTGATTGGAGGATCAGCCTCAAGAACCTTGGACCCAGAGATGTCCAGCATCCTAGCCGGAGGATCAGCTTTAAAGAACTGTTCAAAGTAGCTGGCCCAGCCAGTCACAACTACAATGTCACCCGTAAGGACCATTCCATCGCCTGCCCTGATGCAAGTCTCTGAGGAAGATCTTCGGTGGGTGACTAGACCACAGATGGCGTGTCACTTGTCCATATGATGTAACAGAAAACCTGAGACCAGGTCACCTCCTTCCATTGCTCCATGTTTCAGTTCTGATGCTCATTTGCCCATTGTAGGTGCTTTCAGCGGTGGACAGGAGTTAGCATAGGTACTGACTGGTCTGCGGCTACACAGCTCCATATGCTTTTTCAGCACTTTGTGCTACAGTAGCTGTCCAGTGGGATCAGACCAGACAGGCTAGCCTTTGGTCCAGTGAGCCTTGGGCGCCCATGACTCCATTGCTGGTTCACCAGTTGGCCTTTCTTAGACCACTTTTGGTAGGTATTGACCATTGCATACTGGGAACATGCCCCAAAACCTGCTGTTTTGGAGATGCTATGACCCAGTCATCTAGCCATCACAATTTGACCCTTGTCAAAATTGGTCAGATTCTTACTCTTACATTTTTCCTGCTTCCAACACATCAAATTCAAGAGCTGACTGTTCACTTGCCTAATATGTTATGGCACCCTTAAAATTACCTGTCAGTTGTTTTAATGTTATGGCTGATTGGTGTATATGTAATTTGTGTCAATTCTAAAATAGGTTTTAGAGTAAAGTATTACTTTAGCTCGCTGCTGGCTTGCTTCTGTAATAGCCTGTGTCAAACTTCTTTTCTGTCCCTTTTTTCTGTGGTAACTGGGAGGAGGGAGGGCATGTTGGGGCATGTGTGAAATGGGTTTAGGGTTTGGTCCTGATAACAGAGCGGAAAATGCTATCGATCGCTGTGCTGTCAGCCGGTGTCTGCTTCCTGTTCACGTCCTCCCACCTGGCTGTCTCCGCCCCACCGCAGGCGCAGCATGAAGCGGAAGGCGAACTTCACATGCCCCTTCAGCGGCAGCTGTAAAATCACCAAAGACAACCGGCGGCACTGCCAGGCCTGCCGGCTGAAGCGCTGCGTGGACATTGGCATGATGAAGGAATGTGAGTGACGCAGCCTGGCGCCATGGGTACATCAGTGCCGGGCACATTACTGGGTAGCTATACTGGACAGTTTTTAAAAAGTGACTGAAACAGAAGGATGTGGCAGAGTGGGGCTTTGCCTGTGATCAGAGGATTTCCAGTTCAAATCCTGTGGCTGGCAGAATGATGTCATTGTTGGGCCCTTTAGCAATGTCCTTATCCTCATTTAGCCCAGAGAGTGGCTGACCAAGGCTGCTCTATCATTCTTTCTTTTACGTCACTTTGGACAAAAGCATTTGCTAAATAAATAAACGTGAATACTTCTTAAATGGATACAGAGAGAAAAGATTATAGAAGCACTAAATACTTTATAATAAATATTATATGATGAATGAATAATAACCATAACTAATAATATTGCAACTAATAATTATAAGTAATAATACCACCATGTACTAAATTATATAAAGTACAATATAAAAATATCACTATTATACAGAAATGATAGAATTGCAAACGTATAAGCATTTGTAAATGTCTTATTGGAATTTTGATTAGTGCCATCCATCCATTTTCGATACCCGTTTGTCTTATGCATGGTTGCGGGGGTCCGGGCTCCATCCCAGAAGCTTTGGGCACAAGGGAGGGAATTTTTAGAAATGCTCTTAAAAAAACTTTAAAAGTCATATTAATATTAATAGTAAATATCAGTGACATCAGTACATTACCGGTTTACTGCATTGACTACACTCATTTTATCCAGTGATTATTTTTGTATATTCTCTATGTTTCTTACTTTACTAGCACGATGGTTGGGCCCTTCCCTGTTCAGCATGTCAATGTTTGAATCACGTTCTTTCCAGCGAGCCCTGGCTATTGTCTGCTGATGCATTCAGTGGCTTCAGGTTGCTAGCCCCCAGCTTTGTGTCCGCCCACGATTAACAGCAATCCCTTCTCTGAATATGCGAGAAGAGTGAGGAAAACTCCACTGGCCAAGTTTCTCAGACAACAGAGATGCAGAGTGGAGAACGTTCTTCAAAGGGCTGTGAACTGTGGCAGTTTACTGGGGTCCTCACTACACCTCCAGTCTGTATTTGGCAGGTGTTGGTGTCTTTGGTGTTTGCGAAACCATCTGCGGTTCCGCATCAAAAGTGTCCTCAACCTCCTGCGGTTCTCAAAGGGGATTCCTTTCCCTCTGTGATGGAAATCCTTCAAATTTACCTGTTCCTATTATCTGTCTGTCTGTCTGTCTGTCTGTCATTGCATACACAGTGAAAATTTAACTTAGTCCTTTTTCTTTTTCTGAAGATCTCAGTGTGTACATTATTAAGAGATGTTGATTTTCAGTCTACACTGGAAGTTAAGGGAAAGTAAAACTTATGCATTTCCAGTGTAGCAAAACGTTTAGCACATCCATCCAAGTTGTTTCATGAGCTCACTAGTGCACTGAGGAGGGTGTCTTCTCTGCTGGCCAACAGGACGACGTCCCTGAAGCAGAAGTGGTCCTTTGGTTGTAGCCGTTCTCCTAATCCAAGCCAGTGTGACCATTTCCCCTGTTCTCCCCTAGTCATCCTCACAGATGAGGAGGTACAGAGGAAGAAGGACCTGATTCAGAAGAGAAAGGCGGAGGAGGCAGAGAGGGAAGCCCAGAAGCCACGGTTAACGGAGGATCAGAGCAAGGTCATCGCAACGCTGGTGGAGGCTCACCACAAGACCTACGACGACTCCTACTCAGACTTCTCCCGTTTCCGGGTTAGTGTTGTGGCTGCATAAGGAATGAACGTGTGTAGGCCAGGTACAACAAAGCATGATTTCACTATTGTCTTATTAGCATGTATGAACATACACTGTATGTTATATTAGGGTGACCAGATAATCTGTGTTTGGCTAAATAGTTCAGTTTTTCTTGTGTTTTTCCTGGTTTATTTACTTGATTGAAAGACTCATCCAGCTGTTTCACATTGACTTAAGTGACTCATGCATGATTATAGGAGACTAACCAATCAGCACAGAACAAGAACTCAGTGCTTAAGTGAAATCCAGGTTTTTTTGTTTGAAATGGTAGTTTGCTAATCCAGTCCTAGCTTAAAGTGTCTTCCCTGACATGGATTATCTGGTGACTATAGCACATATATGGTTATATGTATAGAATTGTGAGCAAACAGTGGTGTAGTAGTTAGCATTGTTGACTCACACCTCTGGGACCAGGATTCATGGTGCGTTCCATTTGCCTTCGGATCCAAGTTTTGGTTGCCGAGATTATGTCACATCTGCTAAAAACACGGGGAAAACCGAGTTGGATGCTTTCCATTTTCCACAGAAGTAGCAATACCATGGACTCGTATCAAAAAGCAAGATTTTTTGCTTAGCCAGACAACTTGCCAGATTTAAGGTACCTCAGTTTAAATGGCCTTTATCAATACAATTAGCCCGAACTACCTTAAATCCGACAAATAATCCGACTAATCATGAAATCCAATTCTAGCCCGGTTAATTATTAGCCACTGTTAGCAATATCAGTTGATAACACATTACGCGCAGTGCTTTACGTATAAAACTCTGTAGGAACACGTCCACAGATAAGTTGGATGGTATAGTGTGTGCGACCAATTTAATGAGCCACAAATGAGAAGTAGTGCTTAAACAGTATAAAACTACAACTTTCACTTCTGTTGATAAAGGGCACAGCCATCTTGGATTCTGAACTCGGGATCCTCTGTGCTGCTCTGAGATATTTCTCGGATCTCCAAGAAACGGGAGCGCGCATGTTGTCACTTCTGGCTTCAAAACTTGGATTCCGACTCAGAAACCGAGTTCCGAGGGCAAATGGAACGCACCATCAAGTCTCTGCCGTGGCTCCATGTGGGTAGAGTTTGCATGTTATTCCCATTTCATCTTAAGGTTTCTTCTGGTTTCTCCCCATAGTCCAAAACATGCTGGAGTGAATTGGAGTTATCAAAATTGCCCGTAGGTGTGCATGTGTGAGTAAATGGTGTATGAGTGTGCCCTTTGATGGTTTGGCACCCCATGAATTCTCAGTACATGGGACACTCAATTGTTTAATGTTTCAAGAGGAAAAATTCTCAGAAATGATGACAGCATATGCCAAATATGGAGAAACTGCATGGGCTATGAAGAGATGTGGTGGGAAGATCAGGGACAGACTAGTAAATTACCCCAGGATTTAATCATCATCTCTATGATGATAAAAACCGGTCAGTTGCTCAGAAACCACTCCAAGGCCAGCACAAACAGCGTATCCTGGTGTTAGGAGGCAGTGGGAAGAATAGAGTATTAAGAGTTTCCTTCACTGGAACTAGCCCAACCCCTGAAAAAAGCCCATACCATTATCCCTCCTCCACCAAACTTTACTGTTGGCACAGTGCAGTCAGACAGGTAACATTCTCTTGGCATCCGCCAAATTGACTCACTCGTCAGACTGCCAGACAGAGAAGCATGATTCATCACTCTACAGAACATGTTTCCACTACTCCAGAGTCCAGTGGCAACGTTCAGTACCACACTTGAATTCACTGAGCTCTTCAGAATGACCCATTCTTTCACAAATGTCTGTAAACCTGACTGCATGGCTTGGTGCTTGATTTTATAAACCGGTGGCAATGGGTCTGAATGAAACATTTAATTTCAATGATTAAAAGGTGCGTCCCAATACTTTTGTCTGTATAGTATGGATATGTGGAACCATTTCGTAGGAGTTATTAGCTCTGGAGATTCCTCGGCAGGGTTATATGATGACTACAGAACATGTTGACATTTTACATATCCACTCGCCCTTTGCTGCAAACACATGTTTCCTCGTGATATTCTGTATTCCAAGATGAAAATGATGTCTTACAGACTGCTACATATATTTGAGTGGTTTTATGATCACCAGCATAAAGTCATCTTCCATGGCCTCCACAAACAAAGTTCTGGAGCTCAGGGTGCAAAATGGATCCTTGTCCTTCCTCAGTCATAGAACCAGAGGTGTTTTTATACACAGTTCAGGACTTTCATGATGGCTTTTCAAGAAGGACTGGAGCTGTCCTGAAGACACAGAGTAGCCGTACCACTTATTTGGTCCTTGATATTAATATATTGTTAAGTTGTTTCCCCCCACTTTGTCCACCCCTGTCTACATACATGTTTATGTTTGTTTGTATATCTACATGCAGATATTTATTATGTTTCTACGTATTTAATAAGCCCATTAGATACAGCTGTATACAGATTGTGCTGCATATAATTAATTTTATTAATCAATCTTTAAAATAACTTCTTGCATTTTTTCACTTTGTGTATGTGTTACATGTGTTTTTAAGTCCTTTAATGCCATGTGATGAAGCGTTTACCAGTTGTATCCTCGAGACAGCACCACAGTGAAGTTTGTCTCCATTCTGTTTTCTGGCATGGCACGACAGCCCCCGGTGCGCCAGGGCCCCGTGACACGCAGCGCCAGCCGCGCCGCCTCCCTCCAGTCGTTGTCCGACACCTCCTCTGACTCTGTCAATCATTCTCCAGGTGAGGTTCCAGGCCTGGGTCTTGGAGATCACAACGTTAACATCATGCTTTCGCAGAAGTATTGGATAAACAGAGTAACTCATTTCTGCTCCGTGCTGGAAGATGTGCCATTAAGCACTGCATCTTTTAACCATGACATTTGGTCATTCTAGTGCAAGACACCCCGACTTTAAGCAAATGAGACGCAAAGTCAAGTGTTCTCTGTTGTTCCTTATACAGTGACATTTCTTGAAAAAAGTGCTGAATATTTCAGATGTGTCTGCTAGTCTTGCGCAAATCTCATATTTTTAGTATGTAGAAAACAGGCTGAATATGCAGCAGAAATAGTTACTTAAGTTAATTGTTTTTTGAGAAAACTAGTTGCGTAACTGGCTGTCCTTACTTTTGCTTCCTGAAAATGTATTTTTATGTCTTGCTTATTTTTTTACACTGGAACTTTTTTTAATGCTGTGTCTCCTCAGATTTAGTGGACTCTTTTCTGTCATAAGTTTGTCTTACTAAGCCGTTGTTTTCAGGATTGGACTCTTGTGCATTTGACACGTGCTCCCGCTGTTCATGGGAACATTTAACTTCAATTTTGTGAACTTTCTTGGTACTTTTTGAGGCATAGGTATGGGGTGGATGTTTTGGAGGTGTGGAAGAGAGGCACGAGGCCCTCTATAATTACGCCTGTAATTTATAAGGGTGTATAGTAAGTTTACAGTGTGTTAGAAAAGGGGAGAGACTTGGAGTTATGGCTCACAGTGACAGAATTCTCCATTTAATTCTCATTTTGTATGTTGTTTGGTTCACCTGGCTATAATATCTAGAGGACGGGAGGAAAGTTTTCCTTTTCCAGTGACCCGTGTCCTTTGGGTCTGTTTGGTACCCAGAAGAGTCTGATGTTTTCTTACACCATGCAGTAAAATGCAAAAAGTTTCTGAAGGTGAGAATTTAAGAGGACAAATTGATGTACTTGACCCTGCCAAAGGATCATCGAATGAAAACTTATATTGGGGAAATATTGGGGTATTTTTGTTTTTCGGACATGTTCTCTTTCCACCGGTTCATCCATTAAATCGAGGATTTGCCATCCCGATTGTTTGCAATGCAGTGCACAACTGCAAACGGATAAATTCTTTGACAAAGAGGTCAGTCAACTAATAAAACTTGTTGTCGATGATCAAACTGCTGATGAGCACTTGGGTCTAATAGTAATTAGCAAGCATTCTAAAATGTAAGCGTACAAAGACTGAATTAATTTAGCATCTCTAATTATCAACTGTGCACAGAAACAATCAATAAACCTCAATTTTACAAATCATACAGCAGTGCATGGCCAGTCAGATGCACATAGACAGTAAATTACATACTGCTTTAAAAGGCTTAAAGTTGTCTACATAATAATTATTAGCTGTAATTATGCGTAAGTAAGGTTGATTTCTGTTATCATGAAGCATTGATCTGGAAGAATCTACAGCGATTTGGGTTTTTTTTTTCTCACTCTTTTGCCATGGCGACTTAAGTCAGTTGTTCGCCTCCCCCTTCAGTGTTTTCAAGTGTGTATAGACAGGCACACTTGAATCCTCAAACACACCTTGGCCATTTTATAAAGTTGGCAACATTCGCCATGCTTATTATACCCAAACACTTAAAGAGCTCTAATGTGCTGTTGAAATATCTTTGTACCTGCCATATTTAAACGAAACGGAGGTTAAGGGGAAAAATCGATCTCTCGTCTTGGATGTGGCGGACCGGATGCACCCAGGCGTCAGCTGAAAGGCTTCCCTCCCCCTGCCCCAGAGTCCACGGACATGAAGCCGATGAACTTCAGCAGCATGATGATGATGTACCAGGACCATAACAGCAGCCCTGAGTCCAACGAAGAAGGCGCTGGAGGCCTCTCCATGCTGCCACACCTGGCTGACCTGGTCAGCTACAGCATCCAGAAGGTCATCGGTTTTGCCAAGATGATTCCAGGCTTCAGGTGTGAATCAGAGCCTGGGCTTCGTGTGAGACTTGGTTGGCATGTCCACATTGTTATGCACCTTCAGCTGGAGTCAGACACATCATCGGGTGGCACGGTGGCTCATTGCTCAGCACTGTAGTCTCACACCTGTAGGGTCAGAGTTCAGTTTCCACCAACAGCTCGATGTGTGGAGTTTGCATGTTCTCCTTGTGTTTGCATGGATGTCTTCCAGGTTCTCCAGTTAGTTTCCCCCTACAGTCCAGAAACATGTTGTTGAGTGAAATGGTGTCTCTAAAAAGGGTGTGAGTGTGACCCTGCAACGGACCGACATTCCTTAGAAGATGTTCCTGTACCGTTTCTCCTGGGATATCCTCTACTGGAATAACAGTTATGGAAGATAGATGGATGATACAATATATTGATAGAATATGATACGTGAGGCTAGGTCATTATGCATATGTGCTGCTGTCTTTCAGTACGCCGGTTATTGATATCTGAGCCAGTCAGTCAGCCGCTCTCCATTGTCTGTGTAACAGTGGGAAACCATGACCCCTCTGTACCGTTTGTTCTCATACCGCCGACGGATCGCTAGGAATACAATTGCATCTCTGGTGTAAACACCTCTGGCTGGTATTAAACAAAGTCTAAGAGGTTATTTATCAATGGTCTGAAGCTGCTTTTTGTAGTTGAAACATTATGTACAAATGTGGCCGTACTTCATACCTCCAAAGCTGCCTGTAATATCTTGTCTTGAATGTAGTTTTTGAAGTTGTGTGGGGTGTCACTGTTTGGTCAGAAGAACCCTTTCATCATTGTAAAATATGGTATCTTCCCCCTCACAATGTACAGGGAGCTGACAGCAGAGGACCAAATCGCACTGCTGAAGTCAAGTGTGATCGAGGTCATCATGTTGCGCTCAAACCAGTCCTTCAACCTGGAGGACATGTCCTGGAGCTGTGGCAGTCCTGACTACAAGTACTGCATCAATGATGTCACTAAGGGTGAGAATCACAATCCAGAAACCTTTGGTATCCCTCATGCTTACGGCCCCCTTGATAAACTGCTTCATGGTTAGCTTCCTCATGTTTAGGTTCGCCGTGTTAAACTCCACTTATTAACCTGTTCTGCATCAGTTTCTGTTAAGTTCCTCTGACTGAATTCTCTGATGTTGAGGACACTAACATTAAGCTCCCTTAAGCTCCTGCATTCCTCAGGCTGCTTCGGTCTAACATCTGTCTGATTCTTTTTGCCTCAGCTGGTCACACGCTGGAGCTGCTGGAACCTCTGGTCAAATTTCAGGTGGGACTGAAGAAACTGAACCTCCACGAGGAGGAGCACGTGCTGCTCATGGCTATCTGCCTCTTGTCTCCTGGTACGAACTTGGATCTGGGCACAACCATTTTCTAAACAGACAGGGAAGTTCTTTGTTTAGCTGCTTTCCCTTCCCCTTGCTCGCAGACCGCCCGGGTGTCCAGGACCACGCCCGTGTGGAGGCGCTGCAGGACCGCCTCTCGGAGGTCTTGCAGGCCTACATCCGTGTCAATCACCCCAGCGGGCAGCTGCTGTACGCCAAGATGATCCAGAAGCTGGCGGACCTGCGGAGCCTGAACGAGGAGCACTCCAAGCAGTACCGCTCGCTGTCCTTCCAACCTGAGCACAGCATGCAGCTGACGCCACTCGTGCTGGAAGTGTTCGGCAGCGAGGCCTCCTAAGGTCACCTGGGTCATGTGATCGCGAATCGGTTGGGCTGCTGCTTGGGCTGTTGGGGTTGGGAGTAGGAGGCTATGGTAGGAATGGCTGCAAGGGATTGTGGGATAGTTTTATAAATAAAGGGAGATATAGAGTATTTATATTTAAGAAGAAGTTTCTATTCAAAGAAATGAGTAATCAGCCGTATTATCAGATAATGTATGTTCGTGTGGCTTTTGCAGTGCGTTCTGCAGTTCCGCTTGCACGCATGCCGCAAACACGCCGTCATGAAGACGCTTGCAGATGCTGCTGCCTCTAGTGAAAGCTGCCTTCTGATTTAGATGAGGACAAAAACATAACTATGACCACTTCTAAGCTAGCACATCAGGGTCTGATGGAGGATGTGCTTTAGATTAGTGTCCCTGCTTTACGTTACATGTCACGGTTGCTACTTGGCGAATCCCACTGTACTGTTTACACGTTGCTCAGATACTTTCCGGCACGGCCATGCAGCTGAAAAGTCCGTTGGAGCTCCATGTTCTCCAAGCTGCTGCTGCTCTCTTGAGTTTACTCCTTGTTTGTTATATACCCTCAGATACTGCTTTTACTGGTTTTATACTGGTTTTACATTCAAATGCCTTATCACACATTTCTACCTGCCTTACCACTGTACAACACAAATTGGAAGATGGGTAAAATATTTTAAAAGGAGCTTGCAAGTAAGCATTTTCTCTGTTAATAGTTCTTTATACAATTGTAATAATGCATTAGATGCCTTATTCTTAGTCTTAAATAGCTAGTCACGATTAACGTGTGATATACAACCAATATAGACCAAATGTAATTTCACTGATGGATTTTGTTACTATTTATCCACTAAAAATTTAGATTGTTGTCAGCGTGCACTCACACAATTTTTTCAGCTGTCCTATTCCATGGATTTTTTTGTACCGTTGGTGAGAGGTGCAGAACTAAGCCAGTAATTTCATGCCGAAGTCCCTACAGATTGATGTCTACTCATGGTGATTATGTTTATATATATATATATATATATATATTAGCCGGGGATTATTGCATCAGTGTGCACTGTTCACGCTAATGCTGGGGCATTACTTTGTTTTTAAAATTCAGTTTTTTTTATCGAATCTTTCATCGTCTATTAATTAAACAGTAACATATTTTTTTCATTTACATCACATGTGTTTATTGCAGTTTGATTACATGACCTTGCCTCCATCAGACTCTGAACTGGACGTAAAATTAGCGCTGGATTTTAAGGTGCAGGTCTTCCTTTGCAGTCTTTGCTGATGTTGTGCCCTCTTGTGGTTGCATTATGTAAATAGCTCTTCAACTGTTCTTTGCTGTATACAGGGCTAAATAGTTTATACTAAGATAATTAAATATTCTCAATATATATGCAAATATAGCTACTTTAAATAATTTCTTTTACAAATAATTGAGCTTTAGTTTATTTATTCTTTATTTGGCTTGTGAATTTCCAATACTATCATTAATGCAGGACAGTATTTTTAAATGCCATTTTTATATTTTTTCTTACTTTGAGTTTAGCAAATGAGAATGATTAAAATGCTAAACGTGATGCTGCTTACTAATAAAGCCATAAATCATGCATTAAAAAATAAAGAAAAAAGCATGATCAAACCGCAGAACCGAATTGCCAATCAAAAATCCAACCGAATGTTTTCAATGTAGGAATCATAGGTCTAGAGTTGAAGCTAGCTAGCTTGATGCTCATGCTAACGCCAAGGAACATCAAACTATAGACTACAGCATCTTTTAAGAAGGTCAGTTAGGACAGAAGCCTGAAGCTGCTGCTCTCAGAAGTGACTCTGACACCTAACAGACTCTTGTCTTCCCTGACGAGTAACAGAAGTAAGTGAGACTAGAGGATGTACGGAAACAGGGAACAATAGACCCCACGAATGAGCAGTCAGGGGAACTCTTCTCATAAATTGTAAATTGGGCAGGAGTGTCAGAGCATGTATGTAGTACTGAGCAGTGTAGATTTCAGGGGTATTTTGGTGATGATCAGACCAGAGGATGAATGATCATCCCCGTAGACCTGGCACACAGTGGGTACTTATACAAGGACTAGCTTGAGTAAAATATGTTTGTTGGTCTGTTCTGCCTTCTGTAGGAAAGCAGTTTTTATGATTTGATTTTGATGGCTTCTGCATAGGGCTCCTTTACCATAAGTGCCAACGGGGCAGTTACCACGACAAGAATTTTTCAAGAACTGGCCTCCTGGTCTTGCGTACCAGGCAGTATTGTATAGGACTGGACAGGTCACCCTCATTTGCCGCATGTTGGGATACAATGACAGAGGACAGGTTGTGGTCAGCTGAGAGAGCCGCTTTCCCCCTGACCCATGGCGCTGAGGACTTTGAGGTGAATGAGATTCTGATTAACGTATGCCTTTTGATGATCAAGAAGTGGTGATCTGGATTGTTTAAATGGTCATTTCTAAATGTATGTATTCGCAGCTGTCGTGGTGGATTCTGGAGGGTACGGCATCACAGCACGATCTGATTTCTGTGAACTTTCAGCTTTTTCGTTTGTATTTCGTTTCTTAGCTTTCCTTTTATTCTTGAGCTCCGTAATAGGTTTAAGTAGTTAGTTGCACGTTCTCTCTTAGTGCACGACAGGGTATGTGGAACCAAATTAAACTACCTCTCCATTCACTACATATTTTTTTACAGGATTTTTTTTTCTTGTAGTCTTATTTGTATTTATTACTATCCAGTTTTTGGACAATTACCTCAGTACATCGCATCAGCTAGTTGTCACATAGCAGCCACTTTGCCTGTATGACCGCTGGCGAAGGCTCATTTCGTACAGTTTTCTTCACCTCACCTATATCCGCAGGACAACGTGATCCTCACCGGTTCCCTGTTCCTTCTTGCTGACAGTGTTGGTTTTCACCACAGCTCACGTTATGCTACGTGTTTGGTTATTCGTGTGATTACATAAAGATCTGCACATGTGAAAAAATAAGTAAAATAGTTGATTCTCCTTGCTACATGTATTAAAAATAAATATTTTCTTTCTGACAGAGTCAAACGCTTTCAGTCTGAGTATAAGCTACATTCAAAAGGTGTTTTTTAATTGTTATGTGTGACTTATCGGAGCAGTCTGCTGGTTTTTGTGGCCTCATTGTCTCACTCTTGTAACGGTCATATGGTTGAAACTGTACTGTGTAAGGGCGTGAGGAGCGAGATGGCGTATATGAGCCTGGAGGACCCTGCCCTCAACTTGCACAACGGAGTATCTGGTGAAAGCAAAGATGAGAATAAAATATGCTGCTACTACTGCTGCTGTCCGATGAGCGCCCGTGTCGCGGTCCCCATCATCGTCTCGTGTTGGCATCGTTATTATGGCAACACACGGTCTGTCTTCTTTCCGACAAGGTGTTGACAAGGTGTGGTGGGGGTGTACGTGTCCCACCACCCAGCAGGCCGGGCCTTCTGTGCACCAAACAGAATCTCTTCATTTCCCAAACTGTCGTTCTGCCGTTCGCTTCAGTGTGACTTTTTCTCGTACACTGTGAACCTTATACCGTTACACCATTAGTAGTGCGAGACAGGCCCAGATTGCTGCTGAGGAACATTTTAGAGCAGATCAGGAATGATACGAGAGACAAGTAATCAATTTCATAGGCAAAAAAATTATAGAACTATAACTGCTCACAAAAGCTGTTTCAGTTGGCTGCATGAAATCCATGTATTACTTGCAGCGTAAGAAATGTACATAGCCTGAACATAAATATCTAGTAGATGCATGTCCACAATAGATATATAAAATAACCTGGATGTTGTCTTTGCTCAATAATCCATAAATAGGAGTTAAAAATTCTTTAGTAAGTATACACTTGGATACATCTCTGTGCCTATAACTGTATGCCTTATAACCAAGATTAGCTAACCAGCTGGTTACCCATAGCAACATAAGTTATTCATTCACAGGCTTTTTGAAGTCAGTGGGACATGTTATTCCAGTCCCTCTTCAGCGTGTGTGCAGCAGACCCTTGTAACATGCTTATATGTACTGCACGTAGGAAATGCGAGCAAGATTTGCGAAATCGAAGATGCGAATGCCTTAAGTAAAAGTGAATCTTTTATCATCTGGGCTGGAGGTGCACCGTACTGCTCGGTGTGGGCACACAGTACCTCCTTATCTACATTTTACCTCCTCAGTAAATAAAGTGTTTTTTTTTTTTGTTTGTTTTTTTCTGTCCAGTGCGTGTGTGCATGTCCCAGACGATGTTGTCCACGGCGTTGCAGGGTGAACAGTCCTTTTCATGAGGCTGAACGCCTCCCACGTGGAAGCGTTTAGTGATAAATTACTCATACGAGCAAGTTCTGTGGAGCCTGCAGTTTGATTGTTTGGGCTTTAGTCGTATGGCGTTATGAACCCGGCCTCGTTATTGCTGTTATTACATCTCATGTTCTGTTAGCAGTGCTGCAGTTTCCACTGTCCTTTGTGTTATTACAGTCTCTCTCTTTTTTTAATGTTAGTTCATCATGTAATGTGTATATATATAAATCACGTATGTTTGGAAAATCAAATAAAGTACTGATTATGGTGCTGCAGTTGTTTGGCTGTTTTTGTTTGTTTCTTTGTGTTTGTTTGTTGGCTCCTCTGCATACAGAGATAGAGAGAACCTCTGTTCAGAGATAACCGCTTTATATGTTGGTTTGTGACTCTCAACAGAACCTGCTGTCCTGTATCTTGGATCACGAGGAAGAAGGATACGGCTGAGAAGGTTCTCAATTGATTCCAGTTGATTGTATTGTTATATAAAAAGTTTTGAATTCCGTCCCATTGTTCGTCCCCTTATGTAAAAAAGTTCCACCTGTTCCTGCTGTTGGGCATTTCCTTTCATCGGTATATGCGTTTGATGGATGTGAAAAGAAACACATCAGTCATGTTAGGTTCATGGCAAAAATTCTGTTGATTTGGGTACAAGTCACTCTGGAATAATAATGATGATGATGATAAAGTTTGCATGTTTTCTCTTTGTTGTGCAGATTTCCTCTTGCAGTCCAAAGATATCCAGTTAGGATAGTGGTGTCTCTCAATTGATCTAATTGTGTGTGGCCCCAAAATGGGCTGGCACCCTGTCTAGAGTGTAGACCAGCCTTCTACCCTTTCGTACCTGGGATAGGCTCTAGGCCTCTTGGAGACCAAGATAAACAGTTATGAAGTTTGATGGATTTTTATTGCTATTTGCTAAGCTACCACAGGATGGCAATACATTTTTGCAAAGTTTTGATTGCGTTAAAAATGTTTTTTGGAGTATCTTATGATACTGTGTGTTGCTGTATATATCTCATGCTTGTAGCATGTACCAGGAGTGCATGAGTGTTTGAATCTTTCCTACGGTGTCCCAGTTTCTGAATCTACAGGATGTGTGAGATCATGCACATGTATGGTGCATGCATGACATATTT
Source organism: Mormyrops attenuatus (assembly GCA_026777985.1). Classification (NCBI taxonomy): domain Eukaryota; kingdom Metazoa; phylum Chordata; class Actinopteri; order Osteoglossiformes; family Mormyridae; genus Mormyrops; species Mormyrops attenuatus. Next base: position 1,353,034 of record JAODKC010000111.1, read on the forward strand.
TATACAGAAGCTGAATGCTTGGACTGAATACTTCCCCTGGATAGAAACGCCTTTGACAGCATATGTCGTCCTTTGGGTTGATTTGTGCCAACTGCGATCACTGGCCTGCTGCAAATGTATGCCATTTCTCCTTGGCATATTTGACCAAGCCACCTGAAGTTGCCATTTCTGCGTAGAATTCAACGTGGACTGTACAAATGCACAGTAAAAAATTTGCTTTTTACTGCCATCCAAAGCCTTACGTAAAACTAAAGCTGCTTCTATTTCCTGCCATAGACTTTTCTTCTCCATTAATGCTTGTTTTCATTGTTAAAGTCAGTCGGCCTAAGTACTATATAATACTCAGTCCCATTCAAACCAAATTGCTATGAATGCTATTATAATTATATAATAGTTCAAATTCTGATGTCAGAAGTTTAATATTATTTTTCCTTCAGTTACCTATTTAATTAGACCTCGAAACCAATGTTTGCTTATTGGAATAGAAGAGAACATGTCTTTAATATGTAAAATATGAGGAGATTAAAGTCTAACAAAATAACACTCAACTCGCGAGTTAAGGTTGCTATTATTACTGTAGTTGTATGAGTAACATTGAAATGTGACTGGATAACAAACATTCTCTTTGGGGGAATGCAAAGGAAACAGTAAATGCCAGAGTGGTGATGGAATAGGAAGCTTTGCCGTCGTCATCATCATTATTATTATTATTCTTGTTATTATTGCATTCACATTCATTTCAATAAATTTTATTGAATTAACAAAAATTACGCAAAAACCTTCACTTTTAATAGAAGCATCTATATCAGGGGTCTCCAACTCCGGTCCTGGAGAGCTAATATCCAGTAGGTTTTCTATTCTATCTGGCTTCTGATGAGCCGCACCTGTTCCTGGCATTTACCTGAGAAATGGTGTGGCTCATCAGAAGCCAGGTAGGATAGAAAACCTTCTGGACAGTAGCTCTCCAGGACCAGAGTTGGAGACCCCTGATCTACATAATAAGGGTAAAAAAATAGCCAAGTTTTGATCTTGATTACTTTACTTGCATGAGTGCCAATGTTAGAAAAGCTACATTTATAAATACCTACACATGATTATTCTTAAAAGCAACCATCTGAGAAATCCTGTCCAAAACAATTCAATGCATAGTGTTCTGCAAATGCTTCAAAATATGGCTCAAGTATTTATTACAGAAATAAGGAAGGTATTAATGTTACTTTAGTTTGTTGACATCTTCAGGAAAAATATTTCACAACACAGAAAAAGCCTCTCGCTGACATTATGTTATCTTGGTATGAACTTCTTAAAGATATGAATTTCTTTCGTCAGGTCCGCAGGCATGCAGATGGAAAAAAAAAAAAGATTTATCAGTGCATCCAGTCACTCAGAGACAGTTAATTGTCAGTGTTCTTCCACAGGAGAGACACTTGTGTATGCAGATAAGAGGTCGTCTCTGCTGGCTTTCTGAGAGGCCGTTACCCTGCAAGGTTAAGATGGGGAGAAGGGGGACAAGAGCGAGAGAGGAGACTGCGGGGTTGAACCACCGTCGGCTGCCATCAGGGAAACTGCTGTTAAACGGCCCAGTGTAGCTAACTGTCTGAAAGGGTGTGTCCCTGCAGTGTGTTTAGATGACTCTCAGGATTTTTGTAGCTAGTGTAGTGCTCGTGTCACCCCAACCCTAAGGTTTGGCTTAGGCGTACTAGTAGCTAAACATTCTGGGCTCCCTGACAAAATGTCACCTTGGGGGCCCCCCGCCCCCCTTCCACTATATAATTTTACAATTTTATGTATCCAAGGGCCCCTGAAAAGTGCTGGGCCTCCTGAATCTGTCAAGGTATCCATGCCCCTCCGCCACCCCTGGGTGTGTCCACTGTGCTTTTGAGTATGTTTTTCGATTCATTGTCCATTCCAAGGGGTTATTGATATTTCTAGTTCTAGTGCTTTTTTTGGCTAAAATTTCACTGGTGGAATTTCTCAGTACTTCATTTTTCAGTGTTGTAGTTGTTCTGAGCTGTATAGACTTTCCATAGTCATTTTCGCCGGCATGTAAACAAACAACCAGCTTCACTGCAAACCGTAAATCATTTAATATCCAACACGTGCAAATCAGTAGTAAAATTATCTTCTAAGAAACACCAGTTTTTGTGTTGGTACGCAGGAGTAACACATTCAGTCATCCATCAAAATTCTTGCCCACAGACATACAGGAAGGGTGTTAACCTACTCTCAGTGTTCTGTGGCTCAGTAGGCTAAGCCTCTGCGAAAAATCACCACTTCAAGCCCCAGCCCAGACAGAACAGTCGCCATATCTGTGGGCCCTTGAGTAAGGCCGGTGACCCCCAGCTCCAGGGGTGCTGCATGTTAGCTGACCCTGTGCTGTGACCCCAAAGTTTCGTAGAGCAAGATGGGGTTGATGAAAGGAAGCATTCCAATGTGTTTGTACTTTTACGTGCAAATGGCAAATAAAACATGTTTGTTTTTAAATACATACTGGCCAAGACCAGGAGTTGGGAAGCCCTAATATAAATGATCAGCTGCGTAGATACAGGAGGACAGTTAAAGGAAGCATAGGGACGGGCAGGAGAATGGCCTAGGGTTTGTTGTTTTAGGAGGTTACGGTGTGTTAAAAGGCCTCATCCCCATTTCATGTTTTTCTTATGTACTGCAAGCTTATTTAATGTCTGCTGTCCCGTGTCTTTGGCCAGCCCCATGCGAACTCCTGCCTGATATCCTGCCACGTTTCTCTGTTAAGGTGTTACCTTGGCCTGTGTCATAGATTGAGGAAACGCAGGCGATGTGCTCTGCATGCTGTTACCAAGAGCATTTCCCGAACGCCACTGTATAGCTGGTGGCTATAAGTTCTCGTGGTACTCTGCAGCTTGTTTGTCCGCTAGCCTGACGCCCTCAAAGGCAGCGGCAACCCTGCCACTCACTGAATCTGGCTTCACCTCCCCACGTTTGACCTGTATTCATGTGTTTTATGGACAAATAAAGAGGAAGTTATATAAGCATGTTTGATATCAAGTGGTAAGCAGACGTATGAGTTTATTTCTGTCCTGTTGTATTATTAGTATAGGAGTAGGGTCGGCCACACCTGTGTTGCATATGCAACTGACTAATACAGACAGCTGATCTTCCTCCATGTCTGAGTTTTTCTAATCGAAACATAGGCATACATTTTTCTAGGAACCTGGGGGGTGTTGTCCCAGTTGAAACTGGTCACGTGAAATCCCTGTCTATATTATGCTAAATTTACACTCTGCTTTTGCACACTGAAGCTGATTTTAGAAGTCATGTGTATTGTTTTGGTGTGTCTCTGTATTTTACAGTCCCCCCCCCCCCCCCCACACACACACATTCAGTAATGTGTTACAATAAACTAAAGTTCAGTTTTCATTCTGAATGAGCAAGCAAAGGGGTGGCTGGTGGAGGAATGTGATGTGCTTATTTTAAGTTGAGGACAGAAGGAAAGTGAAAACATTTTAAAGACATCTTATGTGAACTGCAAGCAATACAGTGTGTGGAGCCTGCAGTAGTGGTGTTTAAACTGAGAATGTGTGTGTGTACGTGTGTGTGCGTGCGCATGCATGTATACATGGCCATATGTCATGTGCTTTAAGTATTTGTGTATGGTACATTTGGACCAGGTTATGGATTAAACAGTAGTCATGGAGACTCGAATGCATGTACACTGTTCTGCCTGTCCACGTGTTTACGTGTGTATGCGCACAGTGTTCTCCCTGTCCACGTGTTTGCGTGTATGCGCACAGTGTTCTCCCTGTCCACGTGTTTGCGTGTGTATGCGTACAGTGTTCTCCCTGTCCACGTGTTTGCATGTGTACTGTATGCGCACAGTGTTCTCCCTGTCCACGTGTTTGCGTGTGTATGAGCACAGTGTTCTCCCTGTCCACGTGTTTGCATGTGTACTGTATGCGCACAGTGTTCTCCCTGTCCACGTGTTTGCGTGT
>JAODKC010000111.1:1369060-1387745 GCA_026777985.1 Mormyrops attenuatus
GGGGGCCCCCATGGCGCCCCCCTCCCAGTCCCACCGGCGCGTGGGGGCCCAACCCCCCCCCCCCCCCACCTGTGGTTTTGGGGGGGGGGGGGGGGGGGGTATGTCGCAAGCGTCTACATGGGACAGCGGTAATTGAAAAACGGCGATTGTTTGCTTACCTACCATGACACAAGGCCCGAAAGCCTGCTGCACTGTGACTGTGATCCTGGAGAACCCAATGTGTCTGGTCTGGATCCCCTCCATGCTGCAGCCCAGGGCAGATGGTCAGAACATTGCATACAGCATCAATTTTTAACACTTTGTATGTCTTTACGTCATGTATAAACATTTATGTAGCTCTTAAAAGAGATGATTCACTGTTGCCGAGTTGTTCGTAAGTTCTTTACAAGTAGTACTTCATGATGGCAATTTAATTTGTAGTAGAGTAGTAAGACTCTGATAAGTATTTATGTTTTGCTATTTCTTGTGTTGAACATACACCAACATTTAGGACTGAGTGCCGTCGAGCTGAAGAAACTGTAACTGAAACATACAGGTGCTTTATATCGCCCTTATCTGTGACTGTGGTCACTCACATGGGGGTGTAAAGATTATGTCAGTATTGTACCCCTCACCCACTGTTAGTGTGGTTGGAACATGTGTGTCTGTTTGTGTCTGTGTGTGTGTTTCCCAGGATGGTGTAAGCTAATCCTGTCTGTGTTGGGGGGGTTGGGGGGGGTGCAGGATGCTAGCTTGCATTCTCAAGCATTATTGTGGTACTTATTAGGGTGCCAATGGAATGAGCTTCCCAGTCACTCCAGGCCCAGCAGAGCGACGTGACATGGCGTCAGCCCCCTCAACGTGTCTCTGCTATCTCCAGGAAGACTGTCATAGCTCTTTGCTGCCAGAATCGCGAAACAAAAGACAAAGATGTCAGTTCTGGGGCCAAAAACCAATACGACATATTTACCAACGTTTTTTTCAGGTTGCGACAAACAAACAGGGATGTGAACAGTTACGGTTACCTTGCATATTCTCCCCGTGTTTGCATGGATTATTTCCAGGTACTTCACTTTCCTCCCAGCTCTCAAGCAGTGTGGTTATTCTGTGTGTCCTGTGATGCCCTTGCATCCTGTCCAGGATGTCCCCTGCCTTGTGCCCCATGCTGCCTGGGATAAACTTCAGACTCACCACTCTGAAATGGATAAGCAGTATGGGAAATGGATGGATGGGTATATATCCATGCCAACATGATGACACCATTGGTATATATTTACAGTGTGGCTTTAAAACCTACTGCAATTCTCAGCTGCATGGTTTTCATGTCCTGCTGCAGTAAAAGCCATGATGCAATCGCAGTCAAAAGTTGTTCATCGCCAAACCTGCGGTTCTTCAAACTGTTACACACGCAACATGTAGCATGCAGCACAATAATTGGAAGAAAAAGAAGAGAGAATGCAGTATGTCATTTGGCAGGACAAGGCTCCAGGCTTGGGTTTTATTCAGGACAAGCACCGTCCTTTTAGAAACTCTCCTTCCATCCGGTAACACATTTTTTAAACTGATGATATACTGAAATATTTTGAAAAATATTTTGTAGCCAGGACTGCCCCTTCTGCTGAATGTGTTTGTGAGCGCGCGGGCACGCGGCCTTTGTGCTTCTCCACCCTCCTTGTGCGCGTACACATCCCACGCCCTACTGTGTCACGGCCTCCTTTCCATGGCGCCCCCCACCCTGTTCCCCGACGCCATCTCTGTTTGCCGATTATTGTTGCATTCGGTCATCTGTTTTTGCGTGTGCTGGCCCGTTACCCAAAAGCCAGCTCACAGCAGAGAGGCAGAACCTCCACCCCTCCATGCATTTGGGGTGGGGGGGGTGGGGGACATACAGCAACACCCCTGGCCCCTAGCCAGTTCCTCCGGACTGCTGCTCAACATCACATCCTGTATATTTAGATTCAGTGCTCCCCAAGGACACCCCTCCCACGTTATTCTCTTTCCCTGCCTTGCTTTCCCTCTTTCCTCGCTCTCTCCATCCACACAGCTGTTACTTTTCCTCATGTTTCACATTCTGGGGAAAATGGGGCGGGGGGGCGTTGTTATAGTTCTTGTGGATGTGTGTATTTGAGTGTGTGCACAAGGTCCCCGAGTCCCCGGCTGTCGCTAAGGTGCATCAGGGAACGGGTCGTGATGCGCGAGTCCACCCACCGCTGCCTGTCCGTCCGTCTGGCCGGTAGCGCGGGTGATTGTCCGTGCGTCTCTCCGTCGCCTTGGAGGTCCAAAGTCCGTGACAGACAGACCACAGCTGCAGAGACGACAAAATCACCACACACCCTCGCCACGCTCCCCCAGCTGTTTGTCTCGGCCCAATTACTACATCCCCCCCATTGCTCCTCTAACCGCCCCCCCACAGCCCACAGGTCTATTTATATCTGTGTCCAGACAGATCGGAGAGAGAGGAGACTAATCACCAGAATTCAGCACTTTCCCTCCTTTTCAGACCCCCATTATTCAGGGTCCAAACTCATAAAGACACAGGGCGTGGGGCGAGAGAGCTGCAGCTTCCAAATACAGCCCCCACTACAGGACGACCTCTACGAAGTGCAGCGGAGCATCATATCTCCTGAGAACTTCCATATGAGAGGCAAACAAAAGTACAGTTTATAATGTCTAAGCTAAGCACGACAATTTCATAACCCTAAGCGTCTGCTAAGTTTCTGTAATAAGCAGATAAGGTGCTTTTGGTCTAGCAGCTCCCCCAAATCGCCACGGTGGAAGCCAGCCTGAGAGGTAAGTGGGTCGATTGGACAGAGACACGGAAAGCCTGTATAAGCAGGTCCACGCTTTACAGCTTCTGCGGCCGGCCCTCAAGCACAGCCACAGCCAGTGGGATATGGGCACGTAAAAGACGCTAACAGCCATGCATTACAGCAGGCCTTTTGGATGGGCCTTAAGCACTCTGATTGGCCGCCAAGGGAACACTCCACAGCCAGCTACTGCTCTGATCTCCTGTGCCCACCGTGGGCCAACTGAACTCAATGACCACCCCTTTTTTTCAAAGGTCTTTCTTACAGAGAAACAGGCTGCAGCCCTCCAGTTGGTTTTCTATTGCACGCTTTTCAGCGCACAGATATCTTTGTCATTCACTGCTATCCACAGTAATGCGTGTTTATGCATTAACATCCCCCCCCGCCCCTTGACGTCTCACTTTCCAGAAGATTCCAGATACTGTTGTGTTCCTCTGTATCCTCACGGTCTGTTTCGTATCAGCCCCGGTGTCTTTTTTTGTTAAATAATCTCTGTTCTTTTACTGAACAAAAAGATATTTTAATACCCCCAAGTTACTATTTTTCACACATGGTTTTCCTCTCTGTGGAATGGCAGAAGATAATGGGAAAGGGGGACTGGGATTAGAGGAATTGCAGGAGGGATCCTCAGCTGGGGGCCTGTGGACATTCAGGCATCACCTCAGGGACCGCGTCACAGTGACCTTAAAGTCACGGACATACATGTATGTCACTCATATGTGTAAAATTTGGGGGGGGGTTACAAATTAATTCATATGTGATTTGTTTATAATACAGACAAGGACACACCGATAAGTCTGGACTTGGGAAGTAACAGGCCTCTTGGTTTTTTGCTAAAGTGGGTCAGTGTGAAATCCACTTGGGTGTGAGTCCTTTTTCCCTAATTACAGTGACGTCATGGTAACCTATAAAACAAGCAGGACCCAGGTCCTCCAGAGTTATGAGGTTCTCATAGAGAGCATTGCTTTTGGTTCTAGTTACCGAAAAAAAATCTGTTCCTTCAGAGAGCTCTTCTTTATTCTGTTAAAATGTTTGAGTTCTTGTCTTAATTCCTGGGCCAAGAAGAACAATTCAGAATGGATGCAAACCATTTTTCTAGCCAATTCCTGCTTTGTGCACACGGCGGGTAAACGAACAAATGTGTCTCCAATTGTTGCGCGTCTGCGTGTGTGTGAGCAGGCAGCTCGGCAGAGCCAGTGATTCGCACTGTCAGCTCCTGGGTTGTTTTGGGAATGCTCTGCCGCGCAGGGCTGAAGCGAGCATGCGGCACGGCACCGGGTGTGTGCTCCACGGGCATAACGCTGCATGACCACTGCATCACGTATTACCCCTGTGGAGGTTTGCCCAACAGCAGCCGGCTCATTTAATATACCCGAACTGGCGTCAAAATTTCTCAATCTCTGAGACATTTTGAGAATGGCTATTATTATCTTTAACACTGATATTATGGGTCTAAAACTGATCCGGTCTTCACCTGTTCTACTTAGATTAAATTATTATTATTATTGTTGTTGTTGTCATTACTCTTAGTGCTATGCACCATGCCATCTTCTCACATTGAACTACCGAACCTCATGACCTATGTTTGCATATTCTGGAACTCTGTATAGTACAATCGTGGTCGCATGGTCCCTGGCTGCAATTTAGTTGTTTGTATACAGTACATTGTTATATATTGCATGTATGTCCCTTCATACTGTGCTCTTATGTTGTGTGTATTGTCTGATCCTGTTTGTACCACAATTTCCCTTTGAAGGATTAATTAAGTTAAAGATAACACTTTACTTAAGGCACAAATAACCACAAAGTAAGTCTTAGTTACATAATGATCTCATGTTAATGCATCATTAATGAATCATGACATCCATCTCGTAGCAACCATATTTGTTCATGATTTGTACTTCAGTAGTAACCGAGTTATTACTAAGTATTTGTGCCCCATCAAGTAAAGTGTTACCAGTTCTTATCCTAGGTTTTTCAACCAGTCGCTTCCAGGTGCAATGTGTAGGACTAGCAATGCAATGGTACTGAGAAGTCACAGTGCTCTACCAGCTACGTGTATGCTGAAGTAGTTCTCACTGTGACCCCTTGGCTGAATGTTGAACATATTCATGAATTTCTTTGCAGCTGTCTTGTATTCAAACGCAGGTGCTGCAACATCAGCCTAAAACGTTGCTGTGTCCTTGCTTCGACTTCTAACTGCTTGTTTTAAATTTGTGCCACACTCCTGTGGTGGCATGAATCCCGGCAAGTCCGGAGCGTTCGGCCTGCTCCAGCTGCTCCTTTCACACTCTGCGTCCCAGGCACTTCTGTCAGCCGGCGACTTGGCATTCGGCGCACGATTTCGTGCCACGCTAGCTGTTATCGAAGCCTCGAACCCATGTCTAATTTAGTGTTACCGAGAGAGCCTGCAGAGTAGCTCATGGAACTTTAGATTTTTTGTTTGTACCACTGGGCACATCTGACTAACAAAGCTCATGACCACCAGGGTGTGTGGCAACATGGCCTGACTGACTGGGCAGCATGGGTGCCAGGACACAACCCTCCCCCCCTCATTCACTGCCCCCCCAAACCTTCTGCTCTACCCCTCCCCCAAGGGGTTGTTGAGGCCTTTCTGTGAGTAGAGTATGAAGGAAGTACCAGATTATGTACAAACAAAATACCGGAACATAGGCAAGAGACGCATATGAATCCAAAACTCCGCTAATGTTGTTAGCATTACAGTGTATTTGCTTGCCTGTGTATTTACACAGCGCCATCAGGAAGTTCACCAGATGTTGCGGCATATCAGATAGCGAACTGACTGCAGTTAGAGTGGAGGACGGATTAGTATACCCCTGCCTCTGTCAGCTTAAGAGTGGCCTTCCACGCATCTGTGCGACATTGTGTCTCCTGCATGGTTTTCTGGCTTTTTTGGGGGAGGGGGGAGGGGGCACTGTAAGATGCTGTAAACAGGTACTGCTTATACTGCGGGGGCCCAAAGACTGACTTTGATAGTTTCATCGCTGGAAAATTAACCAAGAAATGCAGCGCACTGCAACACTCAACATAAAATTGAACCCATTGTCACTGTGCTGTGTGTCCTCCTGACAGCAGCACAAGGAGCATGGACATTCAGACTCTCCGCACTCCCTGCCATAGTGGCCTTTGCGATTTCACCCCCCTGTTGTGCATTTGTCACAATCTGCAGCAAAAGTAGCATCAAACAAGCATAGATGTTCTGACTGGGAGACAAAGAGTACTTTCGGCACCGGTGCCTAAAAGGATGGATGTGCACATGCCCTCCCGCAAAGCTTCCCTCTCCACGTGGCCAGAAGTGACATTTTGCAGAAGGACCACATCTTTCAATGGTGGCCAGGCTGGCAGGTTCCCTAAACCTTTGGTTGTTTTCATTCAAATGAAGGCCTGAGATCCACCTCCCTAAATTAGGGGCATGTGTTTGCCAGGCAGAGCTATAGCACAGGCTCAGTGCAGAGTACAGCACAGTGTGAGGCACAGCAGCCACAGCACTACAGGGTGAACAAATTTTTATTCATTTTTAAATTAAAGGAAGGAAACACAACAAGTAGGCAACATACGGATAAGACAGTCCCAAACCCCAAACCCACCTCCAATCCAACAACCCTTATGGTAGACCCTCAAAAATGAAAGGATTAAAATAATAATAATAATAATAATAATAATAATAATAATAATAATGTACACGTACATATGTATGTATGTGTATGTGTATATATATATATACATACATACACACACATATGTAAATACATATACATACATATATAATAGCATAAATAATAAGTCATAATTAATGACTAAATGAGTACTTATATAAAGGACATCAAGAAATCTAATGTGTCCTCACCAGAGTGCATGCAGACTCGGACGCGGACTTGCAAATGGAATGTGTCAAGGTGTAAAGGCAGTCTCGGGCTTTGCAGAAGGTGCAGGAAGGCTTGGGTCATCGCTGCACATCAACATAGCCTTAACATAAAAAGCCATCGTAAGATGTGGTGTGAGGGGGCATCGGTTGTGACTCGGGCTTTATGACTTTATGAGGTTTGCAGGACAAAGGATAGAAGTGGAGGGATATTTCTGCTCAGCGATGAGTAAGCCCACCTGATCACGGCCATGTTCCTGTATCACTTGCAGTATTTATGAAAATCTGACCTCAAGTGGCTTGTGATTCCTCAGCAATAATCATCCATCTCTGTTGTGTGAAAAGAGTGGCTACATAACTGTATGCAGATGTTCCTTCTCCTGGAGAGACCAAGCATCATGTTTTCTGTTTACATGTGCATGTGTGTATATCTGTGAAGGTCAGAAGAAACAAATTGGGGGGGGAGGGGGGTGGTCAGGAAGCTGGACAGTTCCCAGCATTGTGATGTACTGGTCAGTCCAGGCTGTGTCCGCTCCCAAATTAGAGGAGCACGTTCAGCCTTGACACCAATGCTTGACCCCTCTTCTTACTTTTAGGTTGGGAGAACTGAAGATAATTTAATTTAGAAATTGCCCAATCACACACCACAGTACAGGAAGTGATACTAATTATGAACATACCTTGAGAAACGTTTCCTCGCAAGTGGAAATTCTTACAACCCTCTTACGGTCTTATTGTCAGACTAGCTGAGAAAAGACACTCTGTTATGTTTAAAGGAAACGTGTGTTTGTGTGGATTATTGTGCCTAGTCCAACACAATGACTTACCTACCCGTGACAAAGACAACTATAGATTTATGTAAACAGATAGCTATCACATACGTTTAGATAAAACCAAACGACAACCAGGTGGTTTACAAGCCTTTGAAAAACAACACTAATGTCTTCTATGTGGAGTTCTGAGTATTTTGCATTGTGACACTTATTCATTTTTGCAATAAATAACTAGTGTTGTACGTGACAGGGTGCGATTCTTGCCACCAGACTCCATGTTAATTTGCACCCTGTCATCCATCATGAACAGATCTGGGCTACAACGATCCCAGTCGAACCTTTAGTGTTGTGGAGCTAAATAACAAACTGAGCTCCTCCGTGTTTTTATTCTTTTTGCATTTATATTTAAAATTTAATGTTGAAACTTGAACCAACCAGAGTTGTTGCAAATATGTGCAGACGGTGTTTCTTTATTCATTATTAGTTATGTTCCTCCTGCCACGTTCAGTGGCTCTTCCCCGAGCAGGACTGCGTTTCTCCATGGATCTATCAATTGGAATATTTTGGTTGGGCCTCACTGTCGAGTCTGTACTGACTGGCTCACCCAAGTTTACGGCCATGTGACGTCTCTGTGCTCCACCCTTATGCAAAATGTCTGAGAGGCTGTTCTATACTACAGAACAGTGAATAAGGTTACAAGATGAATGCTAGAGGTTAAACAGATTCAATTGTCGCAGCTGAATCTGACTCATCTAGTAATCATGGTGTTGGTGTTACTTTGCTAGGGCTTAGAACATAACTTCCATCCATCCATCCATCTTCTAAACTCTTATCCAATACAGGATTTCAACCTATCCGACGAAGCACCGGGCACAAGGGAAGGGACACCCTGGATGGGATGCCAATCCACTACAGGCTAGATATTTTTTTACATTTAATAATGTATTTTACAGTTCAGGTGAAATCAAATTTGTGACTTTTTATGTCAGGTCACATGGTGGAGTGGGGAGCATTATATAAATTTTTCAAAAGTTTGGCTTTTTACCCCGAGGTGGAGTTACTGAAGGATGTAAAAATATGTCAGGGCTACGGCTCGCCGCACTCTGTCTTTGCGGATTGCCGTTTATGGAACTCCTCACACTCAGATTCCTTTGGGTGCTTGTCCAAAGCTGTTAAAATACTGCTTCATAGACAGCCCCCCCACCCACCCTCCATGCTGAATTATGGACTTCAGTACCTTGGGATGAATTTAGATCATTATTCCAGTATAAATTTTACCCCGTTTTATTTGCCATGTTTCAGTATATTTATTTACTTGGTTCCTGAAATTTCAAGATTCTGAAAAATGTTTGACCAAAATAAGTTATGTCCTGCCCCCCCCTTCTCATTCTAGCATCTCTCTGTCATCTCCGCCTCTGTATCTTTGCCAGTGACTGTCCCTTTTTTTAGAGAGAAGATTGAATTACCAGGGTGAAATATGTCTCCATGTGTAAGTAATTATGCTGGGGCAAGAATGACTCTATTATGCTGGTGCCAGCCAGGTCCGGTGGCAACGTGAGCTGGTTATGACCATAGCGTCAGGCCCCCAGGGCAGCACGTTTGGCAGAGCGCTCCAGGTGCTTTCCTCGGATATGTGGCTGGCCGGTGCGGCTTAAACAGTGGCCAGTATCCCGGCTGTGCTTTTCGCTGGCTGTGAGCAAAAACCTCACCAAGGTAGGCAGCCCGGTGAGACCGAGAGAGCCAAGCCTGGAAAGCGAAACTGTCTTCCCGGACTATGTGTAATTGTTTTGACCAGAAGACAGAGGGTAAAGACCCAGTTGGTGTGGTTAATGCCATGCAGGCCATCACGCTTTGGAATGGTAGTGCTTCTCTTCCCTGTACCCACCACAGCGATTGGTACTGGGGAGCGAGAGCCCATCAAGGGGCTGCGTTTTTACTTCTACATTGGTGAAGCTGGTTTCAGACCGGCGGAACGATGAGGGAAGGAATAAAGACGTGAACTTGATCTGAAAACCACAGAGCCCCACTGTCAGCCAATGAACCAGCCCAAACCAGGCTATCAAACCGGCTCGCCCCTGTTTGCACAGCTCCATCAGCAGCTAAAATCAGACCGCTCTCTGAAGACCTTTTCGGTGTAATGTTTAACAGGAGCACATGACACGTATGTGAAACTGAAGCCTTTCACTGTATAATTTAATTATTTTTAATTTAGTACTTTGCACCCAGATATAGGGTTTCCTGCTATTGTTTAAGTCTGCCTCCAGCTTCTTCTGAGTTGGTCCCTCCCCCTCTCTCTCTCTCTCTCTCTTCCACTCATGCTCTCTCACTCTCCTTTATGCTTTCCTCTTCTCACTGGTTCAGTGGAAGAAGTGGGGCCGCACTGACAAACTGCAAAACAGTGACAGGGGAGACCAGCTGCGAGAGTATCTGTGCAAGCGTGTGCGTGTGAAACAAAAAAAAAGGGCAGAAAGTGAGTTAGCCTGTCATACCCATCTCTGTCGCGCTATCCCCCCCCCCGCTGCCCCGGCTTGTTTTTTTTTTTGTTTTTCTTCACAAGCGCTGCTCCGGACCTCATGCCCGGTCCTCGCTCGCCGACACCTCAATGGTTTCCAGGACTATATTGAGCCAGGACAACCACTAAATTTTCTTACTGGATGTTCACGGCACAGGTTGGTAAGAGAGGTTCTTTGCCTACACATGCTGATCTGTTTGTCAGCAGTGTACCTCGCATGCTGGGGGGGTGGTGGGGGCCGATGTGGTGACAGGAAAGCGCTACTGATTTTGATCTCAGGTCACAGACATCGGCAAAGTTATTTAAACCGATTTTAGTCAAAGGTGATAGCAGTTAATCAGGATGATTTACTGTGTTTGTGTTGTTTTTTTGTCATGTGTTTGCATGCATCTCAGTTATAAACAGAAGGGCACCCCACGCTGATGAGTGCCGTTGCTTTTTTACCCTTGCTTGAGTTCATATGGTCTAGCAACTGCTTCCTCTGTTGTTTTTAAATCCAGATCTCTCAGGAACACGTTGAGTCTTCCAGGGCAAACTAAGAAAAGCCCCAGTAGTTTTACTGTTTTTTTTTTGTGGACAGCCGTGGGAAAAGGAGCCCTGTCGATCTCAATCCCCCCCCCACCCCCTGTTGGTTTTGGAGGTGTCTTTTTCTGAACCTAGAGAGGGGGAAATTGAAAACAGATACCACACAGCCAACCCTATAAGTTGGTCAGTCTGGAAGGGCCGTCAGTCTATCTAGCAAGACGTTTCGGCACGAAAGAGTAGATCCAAAACAGGGAATTTCCTAGGTTGGTTTGCTTTCGTTTGTTTTGTCATTTTTTCCCAAAGTTTGTGCTGGTGGGCAGGCCAGGCGGGGGAAGGAGAGGTGGGAGTGGATTTTAAAAGGCGTGGATGGTTGGAATGAAGTGAGCTGTGGCTGGACTCGCTCTCTGCACCAGTGCAGCGAAGACTGCATGTCTCCATCTGTCTCTATCCGAGTCTGTCTGTCCGCCCATATGTCAGTCTGATGAGACCAGTAGATATCTATCCGTCTCTGCCCACTTTTCACTACTCTCTCCTGGGTCTAGGCAAAGCACAATAACCCATTTACATCCCAAACGACATGCTGTCATCATTGGTATGGACACATGTAGACAAAAGGGATTTTAATTTAAAGGATAGACAGGATACACAGATGGACTCTTGCCTCAGAGTCGTTAAATCATGGTCCAGCTGAAGTGCAAAGGTGTGTCAGTCACTTCTGCGCTCCAGTCCCGAAGCATTTTTATTTTTTAAATAGTATTTTTAATTTGGCTTTATGGGACGTTTTTCTGCAAGGCAGCCCCTTGCGGTATATCACCTCATGCACTCTCTTGACAATAATGATTGCGTTCCAGTGTTCCAAATGCCGGGATATTGGTGGCAAGCGCAGATTACAGCCCGCTGGCTTCATAGTTGCTACACGATGGAAAGCGAGATGCTCGTCAGATGGCAGCTTGGGTTGGAGTTACCTGTCCAGAAAGTTAAATGTGAAATGCAGTTTTGAAAAAATGATTTATCTAAATTATTTAGGCATTTCACATTTAAGTCACTCTGGATCTTACTAATTTAAAGTTTGTTTTAAAATTTGATCACGAGATTGCTTCATATTTAGGTTTTTGGTATACTATATAAGATGTATTGATCCCAGAATTTCCCCCTGGGATTAATAAAGTTAAACTCAATCTTAATGTAGGCAGAACAGAATAAAGTACTTGAAGAGAACTATGCTGTTCAGTAATGGGGTCAGCTATGCGAAGGTGACGTTTCAGACAGTAACTGGAGATACTTATAAGGATATTCTTACAAGTTCTTTCCCAGCTACAGTGTAAATATGTGTGTTAGCCGAAAGATTTACTGAAAATTGAAATTCAGCAATTGTATAAAAGGTGTACCTCCACCAGCAAGGAACAGTCATAAATGACACTTTACTTGAGGGGGCACAACTAACTAACTTGATTAGTAACTCAGTTATACTCAAGTACAAATCATGAACAAAGTGACTACATGAAATATGAGCCGTTTTGATTGATTAATGACAAATGAACATGGGATTTTGAACGTAACTAACACTTAAGTTTCTGATTATTTACTACAATGAGTAAGAGTGTACTACTACATTATTTGTGCCTCAAGTTTGTTATTGTTATTATTAGTAGTAGTAGTATCATATACATCACTTCTGATAAGTAAATGGCACGGCACATGTGCCGGGTCTTTACAGATGTAAGAGGGCCTCGCACGCTGTTCCATAGCCCCGATTTACAGACACCGCTGATCGTTTCGTTTATGTTAACGCGACGAAGTGGGACCATTTCTGATTGCGTGGCTCGATGTGTTACGAGTCGACATGCATAATAACAGCCGCAGCTATAAGCGCATTTTTCAATTACTTAATATGACGAGCAGCTGTGAGAAATTATCCTCCGACACACCCCCACCAACAACGGATCCTACGAATTCTTAAGTGTTTAGTACTGGAAAGTGAAAAATCCATTTTCATTAATAGCTTAATTACAGAAAAGAGTTTTATTATAAACAGCCGGTGTATTGTAAGTCTAGTTCATCTTTTAGTATTTTTATTTAGAAAAACGATACACAAAACACCAGCACGTTTTCCGTTTGTCTTTCTGCCGGCTCTTACTTCCCGGGTTTACATCCCGTTGCCAAAGGCCAACCTGAAAGCCCTCCAAATTGCTCGCCTTTAGCTGAGCTGGACCGTAAAGTTGTAATTTTTACATGTTCGCGTGTTTTCTGATGCGTTAACGGAAAGTTATGTCACCCGTCTCTTTGGGCAGTTAACTAGATGACGCATCGCCCAACTAACACATGTTATTATTGTATAATTATGCGCTCAAATGACGGTGTATTTTCTTTTATAAAAGCAGAGTAATGCGTCTGCGTTACCGATAATTAGAAGTCATTCATTCAAGATTTTCAAACGAGGTTAACAAAAATGCGTTCATGCTTTTAGAATTACGAAGTATCAGACACAGAAACCCAGAAGATATCGATATAAACTATCTGACATCTTTATACTTGCACGCGCGTGCGCACTTCTACACATGCAGTACGTCGCACAGTATGTAGCCCCTCTAGTCTGAGCAGGAAATGTCAGTTTCCTGTCACCCAGCTCCGCATCCCCCACCTCCGTTGTGTTCATGAGAGACTTTTTCTTTTCACTGTACACCAAACAATGCCACTGGACTACACATGCAGAAACCCCTTGAGACTGAGATCTGATGAGTGCGGTTAATTTCGACCCCAGAACCGCCGCATACCGCTTCAGTTCTCCCCACAGGGGTCCCGATAAACCTTGATGCCTCCTTATGCAAGATGCTGTGCAGAGGCCAGAAAGGAGGATGTAGGGCATTTGATTTTGTTACTGGGTCCAGTCCCTGCTTCACTGATATGCCCCTCTGTTGACGTGTCCAGGAAAATCGGTCTGCAGATGATTTGTGACATCCATCCATCCATCCATTGTCCAAACCGCTTATCCCAGTGGGTCGCGGGGAGTCCGGAGATTTGTGACATTTAAGCAGTAAAACACTAGTTCTTGCATTAGCATGAATGCAGATATTTTTTTATTTTTGTTTTACTTTCATAGAGGTTAAGTTCTGTGTGGTGTTTAGTGTGGTTAGTGAGTTAAGCTGGTATATCTCACTAACAGCTGCACCTCATCACAAGATTTTCTATCAGGGGGATCAAGAATCTGATCTGTTTCCAGACAAAAATCTGAGCTAATAGGTCGAAGTAGCAACCTTATGACGTGTCCTTTGACAGGAACAGGTGGCCAGGCAATCAAAACAATTTAGCCATAGCTGTCATTACAGTGGTAGGGGGGCACAGGAAAATGAGATTGGCTAACAGGGCCAGCCATGGGTACTCTGGCACCCTAAGCAAGATTACGCGGGGGCCCCACCCTTAGAGCAGCAGAAAACAAATTTTATCAATTAATTTATAATAAAAACATTTCAGTAGCACCGGCTATCTAACTGCTAACTAGCTATCTCACATTTGTTTCACAAAAAAGTAGTGAAATACTAAAACCAGTGTAATTACGTAATATCATGTAATGCAACTAGAGGTATTGTTTTTTTCACTTGCCTTTTTGCGCCCCCTAATAAAATGGCACCTATCAGGTAGGCTGGCCCCATTGACAAGGATACGTGATTATTGATGTACAGCAGGGCTGCCCAACCCTGCTCTTGGGGATCTCCCACCCTGCAGAACTTAGGTGCAGCCCTAATTTAACACACCTGATACTGATAATCAGGCCCATCAGCCGCATTACTGGCTCTAATGCTGAGATGTTACTGAAGGACCTGCCTCTCTGTATCAGGTGTGTTACATTAGGGCTGCACCTAAGTGATCTCTGAGATCTTGATGTACAGTCTTGATGCAGCTATTGAATTCTATAAGAAGCTAGTTTAACTGATGTGAATTCTCACAACGCAACTGCCATCAAGGCATCTTTGCTGTAAATTTGTGGCTGATGCACTATGCATGTTGTGGTATACTGAGAATATCATTAGAGATGGGATTAGGATACTGTGGCCAGTATACTGTGCCCTGTGATGTTTGTTAGTGAGGAGTGTCTCTGTCTAATCACTTTGCTGATGGATTAAGAAGAGTCGTTGATTAGCTCTCCCTACTTGGTAAACACGTTAAGAAATCTAACTGCAAAGTGACCGTTCAAGGTCTATATGCCCCAATACTTTGCGCTTACCGTATAAGTTAACAAACCTGCAATACCAGAAAGATTATTTAATAAGTATTTAATTCTTTTTGGTCATTTAGTTCACAGTAAAAAAAACTCAGTAGCTGGCCGACACTCCCCCTTGTGACCTAATGCGCGCACTGCATTTACTCACTAGACGATATCATGTAAAGAAAGTGTTGAACTGTATGATAACCACTCAGCTTTGTGGTAATGTTGCGCTTAAGATATAAATTCATATCTAATAATCGCATTGATTCCCCCATTTACTCTGGAGTAAGTATTTAGGATACAAATGTATCCTTTAAATATTGAAATTCAGGTCTGCCGGTGTTATCAAGTGCGTGACGATGCTATAAATCTTGTAAATATAAAGTCCCACGTGCCTTTTCCC
The DNA here is from genome assembly GCA_026777985.1 of Mormyrops attenuatus. NCBI lineage: Eukaryota > Metazoa > Chordata > Actinopteri > Osteoglossiformes > Mormyridae > Mormyrops > Mormyrops attenuatus. Next base: position 1,384,147 of record JAODKC010000111.1, read on the forward strand.
CCAGACGACATAGTGTTTTAAGATCGATGTTAACCTTGTTTTCTTCCACATTTTTTACAATTAACTTGGCGATTCATAAACGGGACAGCTGGCTTGGAAACATGCGTAGTTTTTATGTTAAAATGTTTCATTTACAACGTACACATGGGCCAATTCAACCCTTTTCCACGAAATAAACTTAAAAGGTCGCTAAACAATCTAAGTAAATAATGCATAAAAAACAAACAAAGATAATGACTGTTTGGTTTCGCTTCAAACATAAATGATCTTCTCGATTCAGCTAGGAGGCCACCTACTTGACGGTCCCCATCTGAAATAAGGAGCTCTCCGTTTAGATGACGAGGTACCTGATGTTTGGTATTTTCTGTTTATATTCTGTTTGCTGGTCACACCCAACTATATTCCTTCGTCGTTATAGAAAATAATAAATATAGATAAACTTTCTCGTGGCAGCTGGGATTGTCTTCACGTGGCCTCATCAGTAAATGTGTACAACACCGATAGACTAGCAAATTTCACTCCATATGGAAATACTAGTACAGGAGCCTCGGCCGCACTAGATCCGCATACATTAATATTTTCTTCGGATTACTTTGCTTGTGTGTGGACGTAACGTCGGGACTTGCATATTAATGGTAAACTCATTTTGCAGCTGCGGGTCTCAGATGGACAGTCTGTTTCCATCTTTAAAATAAATTCTGCCAAAAGGCAATCATCAGTTATTGAGCATAACGATTTTGTGTATTAGAAGGACAGATTTCGGTTTTCAGATACGCTTACGCGGCTGCCGTTTCGAGAAAAACATCCAAATGAATCATGCTAGTTGGGGGATTCTAGCAGGTTCCATCGCTGCTCGGATTGGGGAGGTTAAAACGTGGAAAATGTGACTGTTATGTTTGTTAATTTCGTGCAAATTGTGGTTTGTCCGGTAACCTGCGGGGCTGTCCGTCCGAGTGTGAAGCGCCTGCACAGCGGAGCCATGGAGAGAGGAGGACGAGACCTGACTCACCGCCCGAGAAAGGGAATCCCGAGAAGGGCAGGGAGCCGGAGCCGGAGCCGGCTGCATATCATCCTCCGCTTTCTCCTTTTGTCCCCCACCTCATTGATCTTGTTGTTTTTGAAACGAGTGGGAGTTAGGTGTCACTTTTTCGGTTTTGAAGTGTTCTATTTAGAGCTGCGGTTACCATTTAATCTGTCGAAATTTCCCGGGATTACTTACAGCTAACAGGTCTCTTTCCACGTTCGTTGGTATAAGCACGCTGGGCAAGCCGATATACCCGGCTGTTTATTGGGATGGTGGCTCAGAGAGGAATATACCTCCTCCAAATATTTAATTTGGGTGTATTTATACGTCGCCCCCTATGCAAAGTATGAACCTTTTCCTTTTCATCATTTTTGCCCCCCCCAGTGGCTCCCTGGACTCATACGTAACTCGGTATTTGTGCTTCAGTGAGTTATTTGCAGCAGGTTGTGACCAGAAGGAAAGATGACGACAGAAAAATTAGATATTGTGCGAAATATTTATTGTTCACTTGGCTTGATTAGGTGATATTGCATTGATATGAATAAGTGAAATTGGTGAGATGATAATGTATCATTTGGTGAAAATAGTGAGCCGTCAAAAAAACTTCCCAACCAGGGGGCGACGGTGCAACCTGCTAGCCGCTTTAATTCTCCGCTCTGCTTCATTTTGTTTTTAGTTTTAGTGCATGGCGGTCCGTGGGATTTGCATATCACACCTGCGTTGATGGCAACATGGGTTAAAAAAAAGTGACTTACGGATAAACCGAGATACTTGACACCTTTGGATATAAGAAATGGGGCACGAAGCATTTAAATTCATGAATTAGACTGTTCAGCCTTAGTCAGAGCCTTTGAGACACAGATCACAGATCAGTATAAAATATAGTTGGGGGTCTAAGAACAGGGTCCAAGCATTGTGGCCTGAATAGATACTTTGGGTATTTAACATCGAAATGTTGTATCAGAAAGAATGTCTGTATATTAATGTATACTAAATATGGAAACACTTGGTGTACGTATGGCTTTATGATATCCACATTGCTGTATAAGGGCCAATGGCTGCTATAGCGCCACCATAAGCCCAAGCTTGTTTTATGATTCTGAGTTACATACAAGGGCAATTATAGTCTGCTGAAATCTGATTGGCGATTGTCAGCCATGTTTAATGAGTAGATAAACTTTTACTAAATGATTAGTTGGGACACCTGGTCATGAATATGTATACAAAATTTTACTTTTGTGTCTGGTGGTTTCTGACTTTTTAGATATTTTGAGTTCTAGCGCCTCCTACTGTGTTATTTTTTATGAAATTTGGGGAGTGGCTTAAGAATATCGCACCAGCTAAATACAGTAAGTTTGGTGAGGATCTGATGCTCTGTTGATGAGAAATTGGTCATTAAGTGCAAAAATGACACACGCAAGAAATTCCTTTGTAACATCGGAACAATTTGCCTGATCAAAATCCTACAGGCAACTTTTTTTTCTGGATGGTCTCAAGGTGGTATAATTGAAATTTTGTGTAATTCAGATGGACAGTCTAGGACGAGTTCAGAAAATGTAGATTTTTCACATTATGCAAATTATCTGAAAATCTAGTTGGAGCTTCATAGTCCCAATCTGATATTTTTTGGCATGAGCCAGGGCATGTCTGGAAAAAGGAACTTTGTTTCTATGATTCACGATTCCGGAGATATAGGCCAAAACGTAAAACATTGCGCTATAGAGCCACCATCAGGCCGATGGGTATTATTTTGCTTGCCTGAGTCGTGGGGGGAACTGCACACCACTGTACCAAATTTGGTGTTTCTACACCTTACAGCAGAGTTATTCAAATCACGGTCCTCAAGGGCCGAGTCCTGCTGATTTTCCAGCCTTCCTTTATGTGTGAGCCAAGTGTGAAGCCTCTGTGACCAATCAGAATCAGTAATTATTAAACTAACTTCCTGGGAGAACTGAAAACAAGGTATGGATTTGGAATCGGGGGCCAGATTTGAAGAGTCCTGCCTTAGTCTCTGCTTGCCATATCATTTTCGTGCAGAAGAAGAAGATTAATAAAAAATCCTAACAAACACAATAGGGTTCCAGCACCGCATGCCGGGACCCCTAAAGAATTAACGTGTAGAGCAGGTACTCAATGGTACGGCAAGTATCTTTCTTGCTGAAACAGCTGTTTCATAACTGTTGCTTGGTTGAAGTTGTACAGAAACATTACTGCAAAACTAGTCTTGTACATCAATCACAGACCTCTGTTTTGTACTTTTTTACACTTATTTTGTCATCCTTAATCATTCTGGCTGTTGTCAGCATGATGTGGTCATGGTATAAATGTGTAAAATAGCAAATATCTAATTTGAGATGTTTCACCAGATGCGTGACAGTTATGTTTTTGTATATTCAAATGTATACACATAAATGCTCTGGATTCTCAGAGAGGGAGTTTTTTCTGGTCTGGGAGTAGTTATCTTGAAGTCTCAGAGCCAAACTACAACAACACTGTACCACACCCTCTCTCCACCCACTTTTTTCTGTACTGCCTCTTACTTTTTCTTTTGGCTCTTCTCTTCATTACTCTCTCC
>JAODKC010000111.1:1406244-1428046 GCA_026777985.1 Mormyrops attenuatus
GGAAAACTCTAATCCCAACATGACGACCTTAACCCCCACCCAGCCCTAACCTTAACCATAAGTAACCAAACAAAATACGAGACTTTTGGTATTTTTAGTTTTTTGATGGCATTCACAGATCTTTGTTGGGGACCTGAAAAATGGTCACCACAATGTCAAAATAAGTTTTTATTACATTGTGGGGAACATTTGGTCCTGAAAATGTAATATAAACATAACACACACACACAAACACACTTACTCTTGCGCTCATGTGTTTTCAAATGCGAGATGAACAAGATTTCTGAAGCTGGAAGCTTCTTTGCTCTGCTCACAGCTTCAGAGCCCAGTCTGAAGTTCAGGCCGAAGAAGCACCTGGCCAGGATGAGCCCGCTGGCCCGGAAGGAGAGCGCCCCAGGCCCCATCAAGCATGCCACTTCTGAACCTCTCGGTACTACCTGGATTGTGTCTCTCCTGGCTTTCGCCATCTGTAAACACAACCCTCTAATCCCCCAATGCTTGCCACCATCCTTTATGGTCTTGGCAGGCCACCTTACCTCTACTGTTCAACCCCCCCCCCCCAGCTCAATTGTCCATCTTCACCTTTCCAAACCGCATCTCTGTCCTCACATTAAGACACAGCACTTACCTGCTAGTACTGTTGGATAATATCCTGTATCTGTGGGTGATAACAGAATAGAGTCATTAACTCTGTGGCAGGAATTTGGATGCTTTACACGCTTGCCCATCTGACTAGATAAATGCCAAGGGTGGGGGGGTGAAGTAATCCTTTTATTATCTCTTCAGACGCAAGTCATCAAGATGACCTCTGTCTGAAGAACAGGAGGTTGCATGCGAAGCTAATCAGAATCGCAGTGTATCACCAGGCTTTTATTTTGACGTGTGGTAATCGGACACCCCTTTCTTCTAGACTCTTCCGCAAGCAGCAGTAGCACGCCTGTTTCTGGCTCCAGCTCTCCCAATGACAGCCTGGCTCCCGACAACGGCGTGCTGCCCCCTACTGTCACACTTGCTCATGAGGTGAGCCACCTGCCCCGGAGTGGATTTGGGGGGGGAGGGGGGTTAGCAGTAATTTGGTCAACTGCCTCAGGTTCAGTTTCCAGGAACAGGATCGCCCCGACATGTGAAACCAACACCTCATGAAGTTTTGACTAGGGCTGAGGGAACCAGGATGAGTGAGGCCCTTTAATGCCCGAAAACTGCTGCTACCAAGTCAATGTGACACATGTAGCCCTGGCTGTAATTTACAGTTCTCGAAATCTCCTGTTCATTCTTCATTTGTTCCATTGTTTAACTGAATTCACACCCTGTTTATTGGACACATGGGTTGATAACGTTCAGATGATTATCAGCGGGGCACCTGCAAGTGAATTTTCATGTCACTTCACATCATATACGGCAAAGTACTGAATAACTTCCTCAGTCAAAGGTTGATGCCATTTTGCTCCATTCGGATCACTGACCTGGCGGTCTTGGGCTTGCGCATCTGGTCCATGGCTCAGTCTCAGTCATTATATTTGGGTCAAGCTAGTTCTCTCAGGACCCTAGGAATACATCCCTGAGTAGAGAGGAACATCAGGCTGATGTGGTAGCGGGGGAAAGCTGTCCAAAGGCCATCTCCACGTCCTCCCAGCTAGGTGAAGGCCACACTGGAGGGTCTGGGGACAAGGCAGACCGTGAGCTTCTCCTCTGAGAGCCGTGTCCTCATTCTCCCCCAAACGCTGCCCCCCCTGCCCCCGGAGAGCTTGTTTAGAGGGCCGGGTTTCTTTCCGAGAACTCTGAGAGAACACCTTCTGCTAATCCCTATTTGTTTGCACCACTGTAATAAAATGACTTAAACAGCGACAACTGAGCAAGACAAGCTGACAGCTGTAGGCTGCAGCCATGACACTCGATACCTTTTATTATTAATATTGTTTTTTATTAAATCTTTTTTTTTATCTGTTACCCCCCCCCCCCCATCTTTTCTAAATTCATTAGAACCAGCTTTCTCATGCATGTACATTTTGTCTTCCACATTGGCATGGAAACGTGACCGGGCAGAAATGCCATCTGTCTGTCCGTCCCACACACACACACACACACACACACACACACAAACTCGCGCACTCACATGCGCACACACACACACACACACACACACACACACTTGAATGATCAATAACACTTTGTTTCACTATTTTGTACAAGTTTAGGTACATGGATATTTTTTAGTTTTTGCATGTTCCCTCTTAATCTCCTACGAGGTCACGCATACACAGACGAGGGCACAGGGATACCTGCTTTTCCTCCTGCAGCACTTTCTTTGGTTAAGGGCCCCGCAGTGATATGATTACTCTGCCTGCTATGGGATTCGATTCCTGTGTCATGTGGGGGTATCAGATATTTAAATAGACTTTTATATTTGTCTTTTCTGACTCGGGCTGTTGCTCCAGGACGATGCTTCATCCCATTTCAGAGTCCGCAACCCATGCACCATGCCCACTATCTCCCTGGGACGGCCAGCTAACTCGAAGGTAACTTACTGAATTACATACTGTAGCAACACTGTCCAATGAAAACCACGTATAGCCACTTTTTAACCAATGAAAAGATGTTGCATGAAGTCATTTATTTAACTAGTATTTATGCTTGTACTATTTGTACATTTGTATTCCTGAGGGTTGTTAATATGTTACTTTATATCGCTAATTTTAACAGCTTAATGTTGATAGCTATATAGTTAGCTAACTAACATCATTGTGAATATAAAATGAGATTTAGATTGTATCTTGTTGACACTGATATATTTCCCTTACTTACAACACACTACGTAAATCCTTTCTAAAACATGAAATCTTTCACTGACAGCTGTGTAAAAAGCTATCTATTTGTGGTGCTAAGGGTGTTTCATTACTCTGTTTTAGTTTTATTTTGTAACGTGGTTTCTGAGAAAATGTTTTTTGTCAATCTTTGGATATAATGTGTTTTCATTTGATGGCAATGCTATGCATGTATGCAGATATGGTGGGAGTGATGTTGACATTTCTGTATTTACATTTGGGCAAGTTCAGCATTATGAATGTGACATTTAGTCTCATACTGACAAACAAAATGCCTCAGATCGTGGACAGCCTTAATATTAGTGCTTCATATTTGCATATCTTTTCATTTAACCTTTTTGGCTGAACATAGGCAAATGCTCAAAATCCATATATGGTGTTGCGGAAGTTGCTCACAAAAGTAATCCATTGCAGACATAGGTGAAAAGTTCAGGTCCAGAAAGTACAAAATGGTTCTGTTTCAACTAATCAGGTGAGCATAAAGAGTCACAGTCACAGAGTACTCAAACGGTTGGTTGTGGACCTGAACTTTTCACCTCTGTCTGTAATGGATTACTTTTGTGAGTAACTTCCCCAACACTGTGCATATATTAATTTACAGTTTACAAGCATTTTACCAGCATTATGGATGACATCAAACGAGCATTTGCATGGTGTTGCCCATTCACATTGCCCTGACCTTGCATTCTTTCCCCTTCTCTCACAGAGTGAGCGTGCCACCATGTTGCCCGGAGCCCCGCAGGTCTATGTCCCGCTGGGCCTGGAGGAGGTCCCTGTCCGGACGTCCTCACGGCTCCAGCCGATGGTCATCCTGGAGCAGTCCGGCTTGCTCCACACTCAGCTGCTCACGGGTATGGGGGGGGGGAGGTCGGCATACTGACCCCTTCAATCTCTCTGCCATTGTTTTGTTCCCGCCCCTCGTTCTGAGTTTCTGTTAAACGTCTGCCCCGTTCAGTCAAGGTGTTTACATAGCAACAACGTTATACATTTTTCATGTGCTTACGTGTGCCCGCCTTCTGCTGTCCAAAGTTTATCTGCCGGGTGATTGTGAGATACAATGCTATGGCCGTAGAAGGAGAGAGATGTCTTTTACATGAACGGAGGGCTTGATGGATTGGAAGCGTTCTTCGAGGCCTACGATATTGACAGTGCTGCCACCTACTGCTGGAACTGTCAAGTGCACCTCATTTCCCAGACTGGGATATTCACAATTAACATGCTTATTGCAATGCTAGGTGAAAATGCTAATCTGTTAATAAAATTGATAACCCTGAAATTACAAAGAAAACAAATCTGTTGTGGGGTAGAAAAAATAACAAGCTATAAAATGAATCACTTTATGTGGTTGTATTTGTGCTACTGAGTGAAGATTTAGAGAAAGCTATACTGACTGCTGCAGAAGAGAGAACACATTCGTCTGCGTCGGTGTTTCCTGTGTGGTGCCGATGTGGTCAGATCTTTAAGTATATTTCATGTGAAGTGTAGGTGTACACATGCCAAGGAAAAGGGGCATCGCGGTGCCCACGAAGAGGCCGTGTATCCCGCTGACTCTGCTCTTTGCTCCCCTCCCCCACCTTCCAGTGCATGGCACTGTCCCCTGCCTAGCTGATGTACCCCTGCAGTACGGCTCCCAGGCAGAGTTCCTGATGCCACAGGGCCAGCACAAGCTTCTGAGTCGAACCCGGTCGGAACCGCTGCCCCAGAGCCCACAGTCCGTGCACACACAGCTGCTGCAGGCACACCTGAGCAAGGTGACACTGTCTCGCCACTGCCTTCGCCACCATACGCTGTCGGGAACCTACTACCGCTCGACGCAGTGTTCTGCTGTTCAGCTGCACACATCCGTACGGCCCCAAAAGGGTGCCATTTAATCTTATTAAGTATTTATATTCTGTTTAGCTGTGTATCTGTAACCTTTTGAAATATGGTACATAATATCTAGAATGTAGTAATGTGTAAATATACTAAAGCAGTAATGTTACCTAGATTTTATTGCTTTTTACCTGTTGCTCAGATGACGCTTCGTTCAGAAGGTCAGGAATGACTTCATCTGTTTGTCTGCCTGCTGTTTAGCTGATGTGGAAGTCGAGTGAGAAGTCTCGTCTGGGGCAGATCCCGTCAGAGGACATGGACTCAGAGGAGGTGGGGCAGGTGCGCGGGGACGCCTCCCAGGGCCGGCCGCGGATGGACCTGCTGCGTGAGGCGGTGCTGGCATCGGGAGGCGACAGGCACACCAACCTGCAGCAGAATCCCCTGCTTAGCCAGGTACCAGGGTCCAGCTGCTGCAGGAGATGTTATCAGGAAATCAGGCACAAGGGGGCAGTGTTTTGTTTTGACTTTAATTACACGTTTCAAAAAAATATCTGCACGTGTATATGGCACGGTTGTACATAGGATCCTGTTTCTAGCGAGAGGTCCACTACACTACTTTCTGATTTCACATTATTTTCACATTAGGCTCTGGAGTACGGAGTGATCTTTTGTTAAAATAACATTTAAACCATCTTTAATTATCTTTTATTTATGACAGGAAAATATATTAAACCTTAGTGGAATTCTTGGTTAAGTTTGTTGACTGTTTATCCCTGTGGTGTTGTATCAGTCCTACCAGTAGAGGGTGCCATAGCACCACATTTATGGGCACGTGCTTTGGGTACTACACCGTAGGATCACATGAAAGAGCCAGCGTAGCCAGCCTTCCAGAGCACCTCTTTTCATTCACAATTCCCTGCATTCCACCCTGATCAATCCTCTGAACTCCTATCTTTCACCCCTTATTATTTTCCACAACATCTTATTTTTCCATTTAAGTCATTGCTATGGGAGCAGCTGAGACAGCATTCACAGAGGCAGGCGATCCATCTGGAGGCCGGGCCCATTCCCATGGTGCTCCGCGGCACCCACCGCACCTTGTCCCGCACCCAGTCTTCGCCGGCTTCCACCTCTCTCTCGCTGCCAGATAAGGCCCTGTCTCTGCCAACTCCAGAGAGCCCCACCAAGCCGCGCTTCACCACAGGTACAGGGCAGAATCACCTTGCGGAAGGCAATTGGAATTGATAGCTGGGCAGAAAGAAATGTGGAAGCAGTAAGATATTTCCTTGGTGCTAAGATTAAGTTTTGATAAACCAAAATATCTCTAACAGTGACATGGTGTGCGTGTGCATGCAGGTCTCATGTATGACTCCCAAATGCTGAAGCACCAGTGTAACTGCGGGGACAACAGCAGCCACCCAGAGCATGCTGGGAGGATCCAGAGCATCCTGTCGCGGCTGCAGGAGCGCGGCCTGCGGAGTCAGTGCGAGGTGCGTGGCCCCCTCTTCCAGCCTCCTGATCACTGGGGTGCCCTCTCCCCATGGGGGGCTCCTCTGACCCCCGCTGTCCCCTCAGATCATCCAGGGGAAGAAAGCCAGTCTGGAGGAGCTGCAGTTGGTGCACTCTGAGAAGCATGTGCTGCTGTACGGCACCAACCCGCTGAACCGCCTGAAGCTGGACCCCCACAAGCTGAGTGGTGAGCTGCGGATAGTGTACGCACACACACACACACACGGAGGCAGACACACAAATGTAGATATACACAAATGATGCACCACTGCATTAATGCATACATTACATTTCTCTGGATCAGCATCAGAATATTCCTGACCATTCTGGAATGTCCTCAGATAAAGCCAAACATTTCAAAAGGTATTTAATGAGTGATTGGTTTAAAGTGCATATTTGTCTGTCTCTGTCCTACAGGAATCCTGTCTGAGAGGATGTTTGTCATGCTGCCATGTGGGGGCGTTGGGGTGAGTGATGGCCGAAGCTCTGGGACCCTCTCGCATGCGCACATACTGACACAGCCCTGGCAGCAACTTTGCACACCTTCGGATGGCTGGACCAATCAGATTAGAGCAAGAGCTGCTTTACCAATCGAAATCAAGGGGCTCATTTGCAGGCACGGTTCTTATCGGTCCTTCTGCCTGCATGTTTCCTGTTACAGTCAGATAATGAATCTGGAGAGAGAGCGAGTAACTTATGCCTGACTGCTGGTATGGCTCCATTAATCGCTAAGTGCCAGAGAAGCTTGAGAGACCTTCGCACGGGTCCGGATGCTTCTGGGATGCAGTCAGGAATTCATGCCGTTCCTTTTTACTTCTTCCCCTGAAGACAAACCCCCCACTCCTCCCAGTACCCCCGCTCCCCCCCCCTTCCCATTAGATGCATGTGGTCTGACATAACGTTCGATCTCGCATATGACAAATGGGTCGGCCGGGAGAAGCAGCGTACTGCTGGGGGCGGCGTCAGCTTGGCGCTGATCTCCTCTGGTGACCAGGGTCTCCTGAGAGCGTTAGTGGTTTTGAACAGTGACTTGTGTGTGTGTGTTTTTTTTTTTTTTTTTTGATCAGCTCTGTTTTTAAACCGTGCCGACGATCCAGAAAATATTTCTCTAATGGAGCTTTCCCTCCTTTTTCTCCCTAAATTAGTTGTCCTGCTATTTACTTACATATATACGGTGGTACATGCTTATTTCAGGGATTTTTAATGTATTCTCTACTTCATAGCTCAGTTTGAATTCAGGGGCTGCATCCTTCGCAGGATTCAGCCCCTTCGCAGGATGCAGTCTAGGACACCATGCGTCCTTCCAAGGTCTAACAGAAAGCACTGTCAAATGGGCCAGTTGGCAGTCACCAGCTATTCCCGCCCTTACCCTTGACCACTGCACAACGAATCTTGGGATATGTTAGGCTGCGAAGGATCAATGGGGCAGAGCGGGAAATGGGAATTGGAGCCTTCCAAATGGGACAGCCTTGTCACACCGCTGTGACACCCCTGATTTCAGACACAGCCTATGTGTCATGTTCTGACTTCAGAAATGTGTAGCGAAGCTGGATTGCCCCCCCCCCGAATAAGGACTCTGAGCTTCAAGTTTGTGTCCTGATTTGGCAGGTGGACAACGACACAATCTGGAATGAGATGTACACATCGACAGCGTCGCGTGTGGCTGCAGGGGGCGTAACAGAGTTGGCCTTCAAAGTGGCAACGGGCGAGTTAAAGGTGGGCCTGTAGAACCCTACATACCACTTCCTGAAAAATACCGACAAAAATTCCTGTTTATCCGGTACTAGGGCTGGGAATCAGAAACTCCTACAAAGTCAGGAAATAAATGTACTTCCTGCTCTCTTTTCCTATCCATCCATCAACATTCCATAAGCACTCATCCTGTGCAGAGTCACGGTGAGCCTGGAACCTGTCCCAGGAAATGCAGAGCACAATGCATGGGATGATAGTCCATTGCAAACCATGCAGTCACACACTTTAGAGACACCTGTTCACTTAGCACATGTTTTTGGGTTGTGGCTGGAAGTGTACATGAGAGAGTAAGCATGCAAACTCCACAAACAGCCAGGGGCAGCAATCAAAGCTACAGCCATGAAGGTGAAGGGTGAATGCTTCCCTATCACTGATTTCTGCTATTTCTCTGATTAAAACAGCACTAATGTTATATTCTACGTCTTGTGAAATTTCTATGAACTGATTTGCTGTTACTGCTACGAGTAATATTCCCAATAATACTATTACTACACCTACTGATAACGCCAAAAGGAAGCTTGGCTTCTTCAAGCCAAATGAAGTTTGTCTTCAAAATTTTCTTTGTAGTTTCTAGAGTGAAAGTTCCAAGTCGTCTGGCAGCAGATCAGTGGAGGCAGATTTATGGATTTTTGTCTCATTATGGATTATTATTTTCTTTTTGTTCGTGAGAAAGACGTCTAGAAGAAGAGCGGGGATTGTCTTTCCAAATGAAGACAATGTTGGCACTCCATAGCACTCTCCAGCAGATGTTGTAGGATTAGCGGGATTAGCGTACCAATGCCTGTTGCAGATAAAAAATGGTAATTGTGCGGCTTGTCTCTCGTCCAGAATGGCTTTGCGGTGGTGAGACCCCCCGGACATCATGCTACCCACTCAGCCCCCATGTAAGTGCCCCACAGCTCCCCCCGTAGTCATTCAGCGGCTGTTGACGGGTCTCGGAGCTTCAGCAATGACGTTCCAAGCAGACGGGGAGTTGAACAATGGGTTCACAGTGAATTAAAAGGACGGCCTTGAAGCTGCTGTCAGTGCCTTAAAACACAGCCATGTGTTGGCATGGACTCTGATAGCTGTTTCACTTTGCGTTATGCACACATATCTATGAAGAACACCGCTGTTTATGTGTTGTTTGTGTGTGTGTGTGTGTGTGTGTGTGTGTGTGTGTGTATGTGTGTGTGTGTGTGTGTGTGTCGCCTGTGTTGATGAGCCAAAGTAGTCTGTGTGTTTGTGCATTTGCTATCATCCCAGAGATTTGGTGCATGTGCAGAACCATTAGTGTGTTACCTCAGTTAGTTATCACCTCTGACCTGACTTTGCCGTTTCTTGCACAGTCCATCGCCCTGTTTGCAGTTAATCCCCCTCCCCTCAATGCCCCATCTGTGTCCTCCCCAGGGGCTTCTGCTTCTTCAACTCTGTGGCGATCGCTGCCAAGCAACTGCAACACAAGCTGAACGCCAGCAAGATCCTCATTGTAGACTGGGTGAGAGTGGACGGCCAGATGCTCCTTTCGCCTGTCATGTCGTCTGAGATACACATGCTTGCATGTGACAGACGTCCTACATTAAAAGTTTGCATGTTTTGTCAGCTATGTTTCTTCGGAGCAGTTCGCTGAGACAGATTCAAAAAATATCTTTGACAGGTGTCTGTCATTTGGGGAAACTGTCAAAACATCCCTAATTTGTGTTTCCTCATCTCCTAGGATGTTCACCACGGAAACGGTACCCAGGAGACATTCTACAGTGACCCCAGCGTGCTCTTCATCTCCTTGCATCGATATGATGATGGCAACTTCTTCCCAGGCAGCGGGGGTCCTACTGAGGTGGGTTTCATAGACCCAGATCCTTTCTCTCTTTTAATGGCTGTTTCGTGGCGTTAGGAGCAGTCTTCGGACCTGAGGGTTCAAGGGCCATCCTCCTACAGACGATGTTCCTCAACCAACAGCTGTCTTTTCCTGCACTGTGTAATTCACAAGCCTTTTTGCATTGTTAAACTGGATGTAGACAATCCAAGCAAGGCATGAAATCCTTTTCTTTGGTCTCCTTTGATCCATTTTCCCTTTAACGGTGGCTGTTTTGAATTTTCTCATTTCTTATAACGATTCCAAAATATATAATTTTTTGTTCCAAATTTTTATGCAATTGTTCCTGTTTTTCTTTTCTTTGCATTTTTTATGTCTGGCTTTGTTTTTCCCTCCATAACTCAGACAGTTGTTCCTCTATATCCACAGCTCAGAAGCCTAACATTGTCTCTGGAGATGACTGCATTGTTTTGCTCAAACATGCCAGCGCAATGTGCAGTTTCTTAGGATTTTAGAGCCAAGTCCACCAATATCAGGGCTAATATGCCGTCTAACTTACTCCTATGACATGAGTTGTCCCAGTATTTTGCCTTATTAGAAATCCTTACATTTGGCTTTAATAAATTTGGCTGGGAGCTTCATTTCTCTTCATAATGAGTCCATTTTTTTAGCTTATTTATCCTGTTCTGGATTTTTGGATATTTTAGATATTTCTGTCCAGGATAAACCATTTCTTGTATGTGGTTAACTTAAATTTGTAACTCAAACCTGTACAGAAGCCTAGAGGTGAGGTCATCTGAGCTGAGAACATGCTGAATATTTGTTGGATGATCCTGATTTAAAGTTCACGTGTGAAAGACTGAAGCCAGTTTAACCTTTGGCTCCAAGACAAATTTGACTAGACACACACGTGCAGACACACACACAAAATCATTGCTGTAAAAACTGTGATGGTTAGTTCTTCCCGGTAGTATCTTAAAAGACATATTGACCTTTTTAATGTCACTTTTAGGGTCAAGCTGATAAGTTACTCATTCTCTTCCCATTTATTACCAAAACAAGGGGGGTCTCAAGGGTGTAAGAGCAGCTCCCCACCGGGGATTTGATCCTCTGCCTGGTTGGCTGCGTATCTTACACCGTAGTCACACACAAAAACACAGATGGGAAATAACTCCAGAGTCTCAAATCTAAACCCTAATAGCCAATACCTTTCCAATGATGTTGGATAGACTCAAAATCCAAAGATGTGGTTCTCTGCTGGAATTAAAAACTTTGGAAGAAGGTACCATTTCTGTGCTGTGAAAATTCCCAAAATTCCGTCTGTCCAGTGTTGGGGGTGTCTGTGGGGCATCATATATCACCCAACCATTGTGCTGTCTCATGGGAGATGTTAGTACGCCAGGGCCAGAGCTAGTTGGGGCAGCTGCCTTGAGACAATTTTTCTGGATGTGTATGTTCGTTTCAGGTGGGCTCAGGCTCAGGCGAAGGTTTCAATGTCAATGTGGCGTGGACGGGTGGCTTGGACCCCCCCATGGGAGACGCGGAGTACCTAGCCGCATTTAGGTAAGACGTTTTGCTGACCAACTCGCTTCGCGCGGAAGTCGGTGACGCTGATTTAAGCCTAAAAAGCATTCTCACTGCAAATCTGTCGATAAGTCAGTCTCAGCATCTGACTCAAACGTTCACACTCGATCGTGCTCTGATGCCGAACGCCCTGAGGGTTTCGAGTCATGAGTTTACAGACTCAGTCCTGTTTCTTCCGCTTCCCTTAGTTCCTGCGTCTGAATGTGTGCAACTCATTCTGAAAAAGGTGCAAAGTAAAAGAAGGATGGAATCCAGGTCTAATGAGATTTTTCCTGTCCTTTGTGTTTTCTCAAGCTTTTCCTCCTTTGATCAGTCCTTTGCACAGACTTTATTTCTGCTTCACATGCCACTTCCGCGGTTTAATTTATTAACGGTGGTTGGGTTTGGTATTGGTGGTTTAATTTGGCTTGCGCAGCAGGTTTCCAGCTCATGTCCCCCTGTCCTTGTACCAGTTGGGAGGTCAAAACAAGCAGCCCCCCCCCCCCCAGAATTGCGGTATGGCGGTATGACTCTGTCGTGATTTTCAGGCGCTGTTTTCCCGCGGTCGTAAAATGGGTCCCCGACTCAGGCTTGTTCGTTCATTTGGATGGATGAACAAAATAAAGATAGAGATCAAATAGCCAAGCCCCGTGTCACGAGGGAAACAAGATTGTTATTAGAGTAATTAAATACAGATGGATTTTATTACAGTAATACAATAAAATAAGTACTGACTGAATGAGGTAGTACAGTTTTAACCTGAAATGTTTTGACATTTGTGTGGTTTATAATATCATATTGCCATTTCATATAAAGATAACAATTTAATTGGATCACCTTGATCTTTGATATTGGGTATTTAACATTACAATTAGGTAAAATGCATTTAGGTCAACCTGGATTTCAGTGTGATTCAATCATCATCATCCTTAGCTCTGGGGGGGAAAAAAAGTTAATAAAACATTGTTTTGTGAATTACAAGCATTTGCTGAAATCTCTGTTCTCCCGATAGCCAGTTAGGATTAGGACAGGGGACCCGGATGATCGGTAAACAATGACAGAATTGTATTGTTCCAGCGTGCTCCTTTTTAAATGGGGTCTTTAATGCGTTATCACAATTTCCCTAATCCAGTCTGGACTTGAGTCATTTGTCTCATCGGGGTGCGTGATGTTCTGTTGGTTAAGAAAGAAGTGGAGTGGTTGTATGCAGGAATTCACAGGCAGGGGAATATAAGGGAGAGGGTCTGCATGTGTGGGGGGGGGCAGGGGGTGTAGGTTGAAGATAATTATCCCGAATGGATCCCAGATGGGGGCTGTCAATGACGTGAGAAGAACGCCGCGCCCCAAATGGGAACCAGACGCTGGGCGGGTGCCTTTGAACTCGGCGGCGAAGAGGCTAACGTGCGCAGGCCATCGCTAAATTACCAGCAACAGCGTGGTGGACGTGGGCCACCAAAAACAAACCCAGCACGCGCCGCCATTTACCCCCACTGTACCCCAGACACACCCATGTCTATATACCTCCATCACACAAATGCAAAGTACCTCCGCTGACCCCTCGTTTGTCCTGCTAGCTGTGCAGATGAGCAGGATGCAAGGGACTGACCGGTAATCAGGAGTCATTTTTAATATTGGCAAACCGGCACTAAGTGGATCAGTGTCATGGGTTGGACACTTGTTTAATCATTATGTGTGGACCTGAGAGGGCTCATTATGGGTGGAGCTGAGAGGGCTTATTATGGGTGGAGCATTTGGCCCTCAACAGGTTGAGCATGTGACCCTTGTTTGACAGCACACCTCCTTATTCGATTGTGTCCTTAGGACCGTAGTGATGCCAATCGCTCGAGAGTTCTCCCCGGACATGGTTTTGGTGTCGTCCGGGTTTGATGCTGCCACGGGACACCCTCCACCTCTGGGGGGCTACAAGGTCTCTGCCAGATGTAAGTCCCTCACCGTGCAGAGCAGTGGACTTGGTGCTCTGTGCTAAACTGCTCAAAGTATCCTCAGGGGAGCTCATAAATTCATCATTTACAAGAACAGCTATATAAATAGTTCAGACTGTATCTGCATCATAGTAGACAGACTGCATTAATAAAAATCAATCATCCATCCATGCATATTATAACTGTACTGGTCTGAACTGCTATACTATTCCATTTCTCACCGCAGCAGGAAGACTCAAAACCCCATGTTCACTGACACAGCAATGCATGCATAGCTATTGATTTCTGGAAATTAATAGTTAAAAGCGGTTTTTATGTGCAAGTTATGAATACATTTTTACTTCACCGTTATTTCAGCTAGGCCTGTTAAGGGTAGTAGTAAAACACAAAGAGGTTTAACATGGAGCGGGTGCAGAATGAATGGTTACTGAGCCTCGCTTTCTCGTGGTCTGTGATGTGAGATATACTGTATATCCCTGAAGAATGTACCTAGTAAAACAGTGAATGAGTCAGACAAGGAAGGCACTGCTAGGCGGGGCATGACGGAGCTGTTGCTGAATAATCACTGTGACTTTCTATGCGAGTTCAGGAGGTAGCAGGGTTATCTCACACCACCACTGTCGTGTATAGTTGATGCCCTTCACATTTATGTGTGATGTTTGTGCATGTTCATATTGAGCTTATTGTCGTTGATAGAGCTTGAAGTTACTGGGTCAGTTTCATAGTGTAAACGCACTCGTCCACGCCCCCACCAGGTTTCGGCTACATGACACAGCAGCTGATGGAACTGGCCGGGGGCCGGGTGGTCCTTGCCCTGGAGGGGGGATACGACCTCACAGCCATCTGTGACGCCTCTGAGGCTTGTGTCAGCACCCTGCTGGGCATTGAGGTGAGTGCGGTGCTGCATGCTGAGTTCCTGCTGGCCTTGTTGTGTTTCAGCTATGCGGTTGCCATCTTGCCCTGCCCTTCTCTTTGCCGTAAAAGCCGCTCTGTCCTGCCTCTGACACTGCTGAGTGTCCCTCTCACTTTGCCCCGCACTGGCCAGATGGAGCCACTGCCGGAGGAGACCCTGCAGCAGAAACCCAATGTGAATGCGGTGCGCTCACTACAAAGGGTGTTGCTGGTTCACGGTGAGTCTCCACTTTCTCCCTCCATTTCGCCGTCTCCTCCATAACTCTTCTCTTCCCCTTACACTCCACCCCCCCTCACTCAACCGCCTTCCTGCCTCTAATTATCTTCAAACGCTTCCCTGGCACACGACTTTCATAACATCCCCTTCCTGATTGCGCACAAATGTTACCCCAATCCAATTAAATTCATTAGAAATATTTGCAAAACCGCAGGAATCTTAAGCCCTTAAAGTGTGTAAAATGTTATGCACGACACACACATGTGCATTAATTGCATTTATTAAGTTTTCATGCTATTTCTGTCTACACACATAACCAAGCCCACCTCACAATACCTCAAAGCGACGTCTGAATGTGTGACCCCCCCGGTTCTTCCAGTGCACAGTGGGTAGCGTGTCATCTCTGTGCAGTTTGTGAGATTACTGTCTGTGTGTGTATGCCAGTGTGGCCTGCCTCCCTTCCAATTTTAAATCTCCATGACCTTTGCATCTGTAAATGTGTAGGAAAATGCAGGATGTGTTTGAAACAGTGCAGGCCTGGCAGTATGATGACTCTGATTCATATGTCTGTCCCAGGAGAGTACTGGCCCTCAGTGAAGCACACCGTCCATACGGTGGACCTGTCCTTCCGGCAGGCCCAACGGCATGAGCATGAGGAAAATGATACGGTTACAGCTCTGGCCTCGCTGTCGGTGGGAGTCCTTCACAACAAGAGGTAATCCCTACACAAACGTTGCCAGGATGACTCGAATCATCCGCAGACTTTGGAGCTTCAGAATGCGGTAACGGAGAGACTTCATTAGGTAATGTGTACAGTCTAAATATAACTCAGGTCTTACCACTGCCTTTTCATACAGCAGGACCCATGAGGAGCCCATGGACCACAATGATGAGTCCTTCTGAAGTTCTCCCAGTGGAGCTCCGGTCCACAGTGGCTTAACGCTGTGACCTTCTGGCTTTGGTACAGCTCAGTGACCCAGAGTCTCCTCCTCATCTCTAGCCAAGGGCAACCATTCCGGTGCTTCAGACTCCCACTCACTCTGTACGCCACAGCTGTCTGGGTCGGCTTCTGAGGACGGTGACCTTCCAGACAGGAGCCGACCCCTTTGTAAAGCACATCATCCTGCTAGAGTTGGGGGAAGCCGAACAAATGGAGGAGACGCCGTCCCCGGAGCTCAGAGGGCCGACACCAGTCTCCGTTTGGGAGTCTGTTTTCAACCAGTGTCATTTATATTCATGTGACTTAACCACTAACCATGGAAGGGAAGGAAATGAGTCAGCTGAAGGTGGTTTTGTGACTTTTGCACTGTGCATTCCAAAATGTGAACCGTGAAATGCTGTCCTCAAATGCAAAGTTCACCTAATCCTTCATAGGACACTTTCAGAAAGCGGACTCTGTCACCACTTACATATTACGGCTTTTATGCACAGACTGTATTAGGTTTGTGTAAACTGGTAGGTGTGTGTTTGTATATATGCACTAATTGCAGTGGGTTGTATTTGGGTAAGAATGGTGTGATGACAGAGTTTTCGGGATGTCCTCTATAGGGCAGGCATTCTCGTCAACGTGCCTTGATGGGGCACTGTAGCCTTGCGCAAATGGGCTGTTATTGAGGGTCCAAAATAACCGTACTCTGGATTCCCCATGTCACAGACCCAAAATCAAACAAACCTAAACAAAACCTCTGCAAACCAGACTTGCATACATCGGCTTAAATTGATTTGTCTGCTTTAAACTGTGTGTTGTTTTTCAGATATAGTCTTAAGCGTAGTGCACTTAATGTCTTAATATTCTGTTTTTTATTTGACTGCATGTACAGTTTGGCCTCAGCATTTTTTCTCTTTCCAAAAAAATCATTCCGGTTTTCTTATGGATAATAACAGGTGGCCCAGTATTTTAACCTGTGGGGAAAAAAACGTACCTACTGTAGATTGTATATTGTCTATTTCTTGATATTTCGAGGAAAATTAGACTGATGGGGTTGTTTCGTGAAAGAAACGTTTCTTTCGGATTGACACGCAATTTGACTTTTCTCGAGTCGCGTGAACTTGGTCTTGCCTAAGTCTTTGAAGTTTCTTTGAGTGGCCTATCTGCAAAACACACTGCACTGCTGGATTCTTCTCTGTATTTCCTATGAAATAGGGAACAGAAGGCCCCCCCCCCCCCAATTCTGCAATTTCATTCCCGACCATACAAAATAACCTCCTTAAGCACATTTATTTTGTAAAACTCATTCTTTATTGAAAACAATAAACATTTGAAGAAACTTTGACCCCTTTGAAGAAATGTAGCTATACTTTAACGTATTACATCAAATGTCTGTTACCTGGTGCCTTGTGTTCATCCTGTATGCTGGAGTCTTCTAACACTCGACAAGCCGTTAATAGAGTAAGACCAAAGATGAGAGACATCCAAGCAGACTTTGATGGCAGAAGTAGGTAGCAAGCGACCTCAGCTCACATCTCTGAGTTGCCAATGATATCTTATTGTCTTTTGTACTCTGACAAATAGTAGTTAAACTCCACTTAAAGCAAATGACCAGTTGAACTGTAAAGGTTCGGATTCAGATGGACTGTGCTTAAAATTTTCTGTCTCTGCCCTATCTCCCTGCTTACATTTGTATTTATTTATTTAGCAAACTTTTTTTTATCAAAAGTAACGTTCGTGTGAGACCTGCATGTCGCTCGCACTGGAACAGTGTTGAAGTAACAGGACTAACAAATTTCAGCATCCATGGCTCGTACACTGAGCACAGCACTAGAAGTGGTGATGAAGGAATGGGGAGCTGATGTCTCTTTTCAGGGTCCTTGTCAGCCTGCAATCCCCGTGGAAAAATTGTGAGTTGGTGCATCTTATTTACCTCTGAGGACAGGTGCTCCGTCTCATCCTGGGTAACTCAGATCTCCTCAGGAGGTGTGTACAAGTGTAAGACTATGGGTGGGTCCTGCATTAACTCCATTGTAAAGTAGATGAGTAGTAGGAACCAAATAAATTGTTTGAGTTGTAAAAATGGAAAATTTCACTGAGAACCAGGGGAGGAACTGGTGAGCTGATGCATCTGAATTTTTTTTTTCCTTTTTTAAAAGGGTTGTTGCTGGTAATTAGACCACATGTGTCAAATCTGCATTTCCAGTGTAGTCCTGGTAAGGCGCCGAGCTGGATTTCTTAAATTACAGTTTTTATTACCTATGCTGTAAATAGCTATCAAGACCAAAACCTGTGTGCCTTGAAATGTCAGTTTCACATCTATGTAGAAAAAATGTCACCAAATGAACTAGATGTTACAGGAAGTTTTTGTTCATACCTGTGTACCTGGATGTGTACAGACATGATTGTCTATTTTGTACGTTTCTCCTTTTCTTTATTAAAAGGGACAATACATTCTTGACTTAAGTGTACGGTTGATTTTTTTGGTCTCAGAATTGACAGCTGAGGGATGGCAGACTGGGTAGAGCGGTGGAGCTTGGTTTAACAGCAGTCTGGATACCTGTTTTCAGAACCCTGTCTTATATGATGGGTAATAAGGCATAAGTGAAGTGAAAAGTATTTGTTCCATACGTTTACCTCACTCCAAGACTTGTAGAGTAATATAACTTTAGATATCTAAATGTTGAAGTAAGAGAAGGTTGGCACCACTTGTGTGTTACTATCAGTAATGTTTAGAAATGGGATAGGTGATCCGTCTCACCCATTATCCTTTGTACGGTCACGGGGCCAAGAATTCTGGTAGGAGACAGAATGCCGAAGTCTCAGGGTATGTACAAGACGTGACAATGATAAAAATTAATTGTAGTTTGGATAAATGTACTTTATCCACTCATTTAATGGTGGGGTACTTTAGATCTTCTTAGGCACCTGACACTGAAGCCGGTTGATGTAAGGGACAATTGGAAATATGGACTAGGCCCGTAGCCAGAAATAAATTTCGTGGAGGCTTTGGCACCGCCCAGTATTTTCTGCTGACCTAGGGGGGGTCCCCATCCATAGATTCTGTGGACTGGGGGGCTGAAGTGTATTTCGAGGGGGTTCAGCCTCGTAATTTTACTACCTGCCTAATCAGTTATGAAAATTATTTTATCCTCTTAGCATTAGCCAACCAACTCATGGAAGAGCATCTGGATGATTGATGGATTTTAACTATCAGAGAAAAGGCTTTGTAAAAATGCTAAATGAAAGGTCTAATTTAAGATACAAGCTACATCGAATTAGCTGACCGTGCACAAGGCAATAAAGCAGATGCTATATTTCTGCTGTTAAGTCTCAGTGGATTAGACATTGGTCCGTCTGTGCCTTTCAAAAACTCCGAGTGCACTGGCTTGACAGATATTGCTTCGCTTTGCTTTTCCAATGAAAAGTTGAGATGTAATTCGGACTGAGAGCTGGAAGGTTTTTTTAAAAGTTCTGCGTGCATAGCTGGACCATCAGCCATGACGGTGTCCTTGCAGGGGGTGTTAGACCGTAATAAAGATTTGGACAGCTTCTGCTGATGAAACGCAATTTTGTTTTTTTTCTTTTTTATTACCCACAAAAGCTGAGTCAATGAGACGTGCTACACACGGAACTGCAGAAACAACATGGAGAACAGAGGAATCTGTACTTCAAAAGGAGAGAGAAAAGAAGACTGTTCAGACTGTCTGGAGGAGCTTTTTTCACATACAGAAGTCTGCGGCACCAAGTTTTCCTGGGTTACAGAGTTTCAGTATGTTACATCATCTTTTAACGTGTCGCACAATATTTAAACTACGTTTGTCCTTTTTGTAAAGAAAACATATATATTTTATAGATATACTTGTTACAAAGAGCCTGCTCAAATGTCTAGAAAATAAGTACGCATGACTGCCTTTGGCCCAACTCACATTTCCCTTTATTTTACTATAACTCTACAGTAATTTGTTGCGTTTTTGCGTCACCTGTTTTCCTTTCTTCGATTTTTCTTTGGTAATTAAAGCTTGTGTCTTAACTTGTTTAACGTGCAATATCTTTAGAACGTTACTGTTCGTTATCCATTATCTACAGCATGTAAGCAAGATGCTATTTATGCATCTGAGAGGATCAGCATTAAAGGGGCACAGCACCAGCCTGGACTGTTAAATAGACGGCAACGGTGTGGAAGTCAAAGACTGATTAGCGCTCTTCATTAAAAGTCTGCTTTGTGCCACACTCAGCCCTGTGACGTAGAGGTGGCTGTGAATGACGTCTCCCATCAAGGCTGCAGGCAGCTACCAGTTTAAGACCTCATTTTAGTTCGTGGAACAATCCAGAGAGAAACTGTCCTTTTGGATCGCACTTGCGTAGGCAAGGTTAACCTCCACTGACAGGCACTGATGAGATGGGGGAAAGTTAAGGAGTTCTTGCAAACCAGTTTCCAAATACAGAGATCAAAGGTTCTTGCTGTCTGTTGAGGGGAGAAAGATCCAGCTTCCAGGGTGAATTCTTCAGAGATAAACAGAAGAGACAAGAAACGGTTACTATTAACAGATCAGCTATACACTGAAATATTATGGGCTCATATTTCTACTGATTTTATGTTTTTCCAGGCATATTCTGTATCCATAAAAATAAACTCAACAGCGAACAATTCCAAATATGTAATCACAGCCCTTGCTTGGACTTCCTGGTGCATCAGCCTACATTCCTGTGTGGATACAGTGCCTGGGGGGTCACAGATTCACAGAACTGTTTAACCATGTTTTATAGAATTCAATTTGTACACTGTGTTAATGCAGAAAGCCATTTTCACATTAGTATGTTCACAGGAGTTTAGAGTTATGTTTGCACTCTGAGAAGTAGCGTGATCCCATAAATATGCATGTGGGTTTTCAAAAATCAGATGACAGCAATTATGCCATTATGTACAGATTGCTAAGAAAGTCATGGTTCTTTTAACTGCTTGACAGTAATAAACACAAGCTGTAGGGGGCAGCAACACCTAGCCATGGAATTAACACAAGCCAAGAATAAACAGCACAAGGACACAGGCTGTAATCACTATCTAGTCGAGTGCCTACAACACGACCATGCAGCAAACTAATAAGCAGGCTACATACAACCATGAATTAACCAGTTACACACAGCACATCCAAGCTGTAACCTCTAACTACCCAACGGAACATAACATACTGGTAACTATATAATCTGCAATTGAACAGCTATAGATAACTTCATGATTCTACAAACTCAATCTTTCCAGCTACATACAGTATATCTACGATATAAACTGTAATTTACCAGTTACACAAAACTCAGCTATATATGCTGTGCAGTAAGGTTTACGTTTTAATGTTTTAAGGTTAATGTGATAATGCTGACCTTCAAATTACAGTGGGGTGAAATATACCTCACATTCGGTCGTAGTGTCTGGCTTGTCAATGAAATAAAAAAAAAACAAAAATTTGCTGCAGACTCAAGGGCTTTATTCCTACAACCTCCTCATGCCACTGTACAGTGACGCAGCCCCTCAGAGAGCAGTGGAATATACACTGCCAGCTGTATATGTCTTTATCTGTCACATTAAACTAATTTAGCCTAGGCCTAGCAAACTTCTAACGTTCCATGATTCCATATCCAACAAATCTCGTGGGGAAATTGTGATTTGATATTTTCTTTTCTGTATCTCCTCTAAACACCGTCACTTCAACTCCTCCAGCTTTCAATTACTGTTCGTACCCATGGCTCAAATGTTGCCCGATTGTACTGCACTTGGCACAGTTGTGTCCTACCTGCAACAAGACCTAATCCTCATGCCCAAAGCTGAGCAATTGAACATGTTAAAGTAGTTTATTCTCACAAAGCATACATTTTATGTCCGATACATTAGAAGCGGGGTAGTTCATCTAGTTGATGTACAGACGAATACAAGCAGTGGTCACAATCAGCTGGAACTGAGGCCCCAATAACCAAGCACCGGATTTTGTTCTGAGCTTTTTGGGAAGTGAAACCTTAATATTTACTGTAATGTAAATTAGCGGCAGGAGTTGTGGGGGCCAAATGAACCATCGGGGAAATGAAACCCGGCCGATCATTCAGCATGTATGTGCATGTGGTACAGACACAGTTTTATACCAAGACCATTACAAATACTAACTGAAGATGCACAGTAAAAGAGCGAAATAATACACATTAAAAAGTGTAACATCCAGCATTAAAAGTTCACAATTAAATACAAAAGCAAACAGACAAATGCATATTGCATAACTTATTCTTATATTATACCGAATATATTTTTCCACAATCCCTTTAATAACATGTTAAGTAACATCACGTAGTAATGCAAAATAAATATTTTGATAAAGCAGAATTTAACTGCTTTTGATATTTCATGATTTTTAAATCAGTGTTAGGAGTTTGTTCTTCTATCATTATCATTTTAGTTTATATATTATATAATATATATTTTTCCATATATCCTCCTGAGACCCGGGCCATTCATTTGTGTCCTCTGTAGTGGACATTTTGTTTTTGCATCTATCTTTTCAC
>JAODKC010000111.1:1432645-1464404 GCA_026777985.1 Mormyrops attenuatus
GAGGCGTGGGATGAAGGTGGGGGTGAGAGGGGATCGGGGGTGGGGGGAGGGTGGAGGCTAGTGGGAAGCAGACATAGACCAGGCCCCCTCCATCCTCCAGACGGAGAAGGCGTAGCTGAGCCGCTCGTGGGCCAGGTAGTTGCAGCTGGCCAGCTTGCTGTCCATCTCGTCACT
Organism: Mormyrops attenuatus; assembly: GCA_026777985.1. NCBI lineage: Eukaryota > Metazoa > Chordata > Actinopteri > Osteoglossiformes > Mormyridae > Mormyrops > Mormyrops attenuatus. The sequence continues at coordinate 1,432,820 of JAODKC010000111.1, forward strand.
CTGCAGCACCTGGTAGAGGAAGTCGATGTAGCGTGAGGCCAGTTTAAGGATCTGGATCTTGCTCAGCTTGTCGGAGGGCAGCGTGGGGATGATCTTACGCAGGGAGGCAAAGGCGTCGTTCAGTGACTGCGTGCGCTGCCGTTCCCGCACGTTGGCGATAACACGCTGGGTGTGCAGGTCCTCCAGGGGTGTCTCAGGCCCTGCCACCACCATTGGGGGGCTTTTCTTGGGCCGCTTTGGCCCTGGGGGCACTAGGCAGCCAGGGCTGTCTGCTCCACCGTCCTCCACCCTGCTGCCCTTCTTTGGGTAGGGTAGTCTCTTGCGGCCACCGGCCCCTCCAGATACCGCACACTTCTTTGGCCCGAACTCCACGTCCTCCTCGCTGGCCACTATCGCTCCCTCAGGAGAATCAGCGCAGGACAGCTCCTCTCTCATGGTGATCCGTCTCGGAGATGCTGCCCTCAGGCTTCCACTCCCCTCCTGATCTCTACGTCCACAGCGATGCTCTGCACGTCAACAGACGTGTGCGGGGGTGGCAGGAATGCTTCAAAAAGTTTGACTCGAGAGGCGGGATGCATAAACCAAAATGTCACCCTAAAAACTTTTAAAAATCCATGCAACGACTACGACAAAGCAAGCTTGCTCTCTATCCCTCTGACTTGAAGACAAATCTTCTTCCCCCAGGTCCCCATCTCAACCCAAGCATATGACGAAAATCTGTTTCCCCTGTCCCCACTTCGGTTGCTCTTATAAGTTGCCAGAGGTATAGCAAGTCAGAGCTATTGATTGGCTAAGCTTGGTCCTGGGGTGTGGTTTAAGCCTGGGAAAGCAGGAAGTGAATAGGGTTGGTGGATGATGGGAAGAGGGCAAGTAGTAAGATCAGCCAATCAGCAGGAGCGTGGCTAACTCTTTTACAGAAGTTGTCTGAAGTTTATAGGTTCCAGATTTCTCCAAAACAATCCAATGTGCACCCAGCTCCACCCCCAGATCCCCCACTGCCTTTTTTATTCTTGATATAATGGCAATGTACTTTAGAGTCTTTTTAGCTACATAGCTGGAATTAATAAATAAATAAATTTAATGTGCTTGCTTATTGATTCAAGTATTAATAATATCATATAGGTGACTAAAGGTCTTCTGCAGCTCCTCCAAATGGAAACCCGGAGCCTTCAGATTGACCTACATGAAAAACTCTGAAGCCTGTGTATAAGTGACCCAGAGCCTTTCTGACACTGCGTGAGGGTTCAGCATTCCTCAAATAGCTCCATGCAGTTCTTTTTTATATTGCCATTTGGATTTCATGGTACTAAAGGCCTGCAAGTCTTCAAAGTGCCTGCGAGGCAAAAGGAGGTTGGGGGGGGATTTTTATTTTAGCATGTCAGATGCTGGAGGGGTGCACGCCAGCCAGCCGTCAATGTGGAGTGAAGAAAAGGAGAGCATTTCGGAGGGAGGCATTCAAAGAGCCATGTACGCAATGCCACAACCAAAAAGACTAGTCCAGTTCGGTCACTCAGCATTGCGTGCGACACTATCACCGATATCAGAGAAAGAACCTAATAAGACTATTCGAAGGACAAAAGTGCAAAATAAGAGCATTCAAAGAACATAAAGAGGCATCAGGTTAGTGGAGAAATTCATGGAACACATGGGTCTTGAAGCTTGCGTGGGACCCTGGTTTAATATTTACATAAAGTATAAAAGTTTAATAGAAACACTTGTGCACATAAGCACAGAAGCGTTTCATGGTAATGATACATGCCATTTTTAGACGTGTGTAAGAATTGCACTAGTGCAGCAATGCAGCATCGTAAACTTGTGGCATTTAGATATTCTACACCTGTGCAGGAATCCCGAAGAGCTCAGATTATTTTGCAAAACTGTTTTCCATTAATTTTTTTTGTCGTATTTCTATAACGGTCCTGCTCTTGCTGCTCGGTCCTCCCATATGAGCCAGCGACCCAAGCGTGATCTTTGGAGAACCTGAACCCCCCCCTTGACCTCCGACCTTCACGTTTGGAGGGGAGAGGGCCGCTAATAACAGCAGCCATGCCCTGCGGGGTAGTGTGCACACTAACCACCCTCCCAAAGGTGGGCTCGGTGCTCCCCAAACAGCACACATCTGTATCCCTTAGAATGTGAAGCTCATGGAAGGTTTGAAGCCTTTGAGTTTGTTTGATATGCCTAAAAGTACTGACGATTCTTAAACACATGTTTGGTGTTGAAAGTTGCAGAAACTATCCCTGGGTCTACAAGTACACCATGAACGAATACAGATGTATTAAGCAGGGCATGTGTGTGTCTCTGTGTCAGTGAGAGTCGATGCGGGTGGATACGCGGTACACGCAGTGCATTATGGTACGCTGCGGTGCGGGCATATCGCTCAAACGAGGGAAAGAGTCAGCATTTGGGCGAGAAGGTGCTGAATCATTTTACCAGAAAGTGAGGTCACTGGCATCCCTCACACTGTGACTGGAAGCGACCGTTTGTCATCCGAGCGAGGGATCGCTAAAGAAACCAGAGCCAAGCAGGAACGATGAGTGTTTCCACAAGCCTGCTCCGAGAAGCCTGGCCTTCCTGCGGCTGACATATCTGTCATGTGACACGTGTGAGTAATTTATATCAGTAAATGGTGATCATGTTCGATAATCCAGGTGTCTTGCAGAGTGCTGAAACGGATGGATACGTAGATCATAATAATGCTGCATATTTTCACAATGATAATACATAAATCATGTATTATTTATATTTATCAATAAGTGTGTTTTATTATTATGATTATTTATGATTATATTATTATTATTATTATTATTATCAGTATTATTATTAGCGATTAATTTGTATGTCAGATTACTTTCTTATATTTACAATTTACACAGTTACATTAATTATAGCTTTATAGTTAATTATAATGAATTATATTACAGCTGTACTATTATATTAATTATATTGTAGCAATGTATTGTCGTTGTACTAGGCCCCTTTGCCATGTATGATTATGGCAGATTAGAACAACTGCTAATGACTACAGAATTAAATAGTACTTTCCTTTTGTTTTATGCTAAAGTAGTGTGTCTGATACTGTACATTCAAAAGTATCTGAAGAATAGATATAAAACAGTTTGAGTTGAAAGTAAATGTGCTCAGTAATTTGTTTTTCATTTCATATATTGGTCTTGAAATTTAAATTCTGTGGATATATGAAATGGGAAAATCTCTCAAAATAATTGGAAAAACTACTCATCTGCTAACATTTAGACACTTCTAAAAAGTCTTCATTCCATTAAATAGATGCTAGGATGTGTATTCCCTTCGAAAAGTCGCAAATTATTTGTGCTAAAAAGCACATTCAAATTATGTCTTCTATTTTCCACAAGCCCTCCAGTCTTCCCCAAAGCAGATCCAGTCAGACAAACACCATAAATCTTTCTTATGATTCCAAACTGCTTTGTTTTCCAGCATTACTGTAACCTGCATTCGGCAAAGTTGGTCTCATGAACTCATGTATTCTCAAAAATTACACAAAGAATCGCTTTCACACATGTGGAAGTAATCTTTACCTGCCTTCACCTGCATCTTCAACTGACTGCACAGGTACAAATATGATCTAATATGTATTTCTACTTTCTAATTTTATTTACAAAGATGTTTCGATATGTTTAAAAGTCGTTAGAATGTTTCCTTGATCTCTGTTTTGGAAATACATTTTGTTTATGCTGTTCAACATAGAATTTATTGAAAGTATGATGTGTCACATTTATTATGCATGCTTATAATCATGTAAGTTAGCCTGTTCTCTGAAAAGAATACAAAAAAAATTAAAAGGAGTGTGAACTACTTGTTAATTCACAATTATAATACAATTTAAACATTTATTTGAAAATTATTTTTATTGTTATTCATACTTATTATTAGTAGTAGTAGTAGCAGCACCAGTAGTAGTATTATGTAGTATTATGCAGTTGCTGTTGTTGTTGTTGTTATTAAACCAAATATTTTTTCCGCAATCTTTTAAGACAGGCAGGACATTGGGCAGCGCTATATAACCCCCGTGAATGGTACAGACACTGTAAGCTGCCAGCTTTTACACAAAAGCTGGAAAACATTACTGTAAGAAGCACATACAAGCATTTACGAAATACTGGAAAACATAATGCAGCGACGTTCTGTCAGACACCAGACCTGAGACTCAGGTTTTATAAATTACCAATATATAAATGTGGCTGTTTTTAGTGCATAATTGCTGTGATGAGACTTTTTTATTCATACGATGGGCTTGATCGAACGAGAAACCTTTACAAATCAAAGAAGAACCTCTGAAAGGGAACGGAAACCCTTTTCAAAGAGGTATTAGCTCCTTAGCTGTTAACTCACACGGTGCAGCTAGCAAGCCGAAGCGTGAATCAGTGCGACAAAAGTCAAGAGACGCTAAATCACGATTCGCTGTAAGAGGAGCTGGCGCCATTTATTATAGTAGGACACAAAAGTTTATTCGTTTAAGGAGGGTGGGCTTTTGGTCTGGAGTTGAAAATCACTCACAGAAAGATGAATTTGACATCAGGAGATGATTTTTCACGGAGGACGTGTTTGTTGTGTGTGCACTTGGCCCTACATTTCCACAGGTCTGCATGGGTCAGGTGATGTCCGTTTTCAGGGCTTGGGTTTCAGCCATGGTTCTGCTAGTGTTGTTCTTGGCTGAAATTCGGGGAGGGAGAGCAGGCATTGCAGTCAGACGCTCATGGCAAAGAAGAAGAGGCATGATTCTCAGGTGATCAGACAGCCTTACACCCATCAAGTACTCATTGAAATACGGCTGGTTCCCCAAGTCAACCTCCATGTGTCTGTAATTTTAGGCAGTGCCTTGCGCGTAGTTCACCCAGTTAATCAGCTGCTCTGGTCCTCCAGCAGGGGCCACAATTAAAGTCTGGATTATATAAAACAGAAGTGATGCAGCACTATCAGATTGGCTGCAATTACCTGAGCGGCTCCACATCAGCACCTCCAAGGATCCTGAGCTTCCCAAACCCAGATCAGCAATGCTGGGACCAAACCAGCTTGTTTCTTTCTGCATGAGCATCGGTTTTATTTACAACTAAACATTGTGGCGTGTTTTGTTTTACGTTTTGAAATTGTTTTTGCGTTTCGTTTTGAAACATGGATGCCTGCTGTCTATCAGAAAGTCTGCAGGCGACAGAGGAGACGAGATAAGTGGAGAAGAGACGTGATGGCCGAGTGCTCAGTGAATGAAAGAAGAGGAAACATGGGCCTGACATTGACGGTGATAAAATCGATTATTCGCACAACCGCGTGGCTTCCGAGTGCAGTGACCCTCAGACTCGCTGGACTTTGTGGTTCAGCTGAAAACATGAAGCCAGGTTTGTTTTCATCAGTTCCGTGCACAAGAAGGAAGGCCTTGATATTTTTGTTTTAAAAGAACTTTGTCGATAGATTAAACACTCATACCCCGCCAAACATACAGTTCTTTTTAATATGACTTACTATAAACTAAATGCAAAGGGACACCATCAAACCCGAAGGAGATCCCATGAAAGGTTTGCCGAGGGCTGTTGTCCCTCTCTCTCCAGTTGTGCTAGCTCCCAAGGGCCACGCGGGCTTAGAGACCAAGGCACCCGCACAACTTCGACACCAGGCGGCCCTCGGACCTCTGCGTGCCACCGCACCACTATCACAGGAAAACGTGACGGAACGCCTAACAGGAAAAACGTGGATGGGCCCTCATGCCGAGGGGGGGAGGGGGGGGGAGAGAACAAGAGCGAGACAAAAGGGGGGCAGAAGAAAGGGACGAGAGGAAGAGAAAAAAACTCCCCAAGCAGAACCAGATGGGGCAGTGTGGAGGGCTGTTTGATCTCCCCCGCTAAGGCCTGATTGATGTTGCACATTTCATTTCCTTGTCAGAGACATGACATAATGTTTCAGTAACACTCCTGCCTTTTTCCTCTTTCTTCTTTTTTTTTCCTCCTCCAATTAACCTCCCAATTTCAGACTAAAGGCGGGACGCCGACAACCAGAAGGTATGACAGCGAAAGCAAAGCGTGTTTAAAGGAACTGTAAACATCCCTGAGCAGGATGAGGCAGTGAAAGGGATGTAGGGGGGCTTCAAATGCTTAAAAACTGAGGTTTGGGGCAAAGCTGCATGCAGGACGATGATGCGACGAAGCGTAGGTAAGTCATACACATTGTCTTAAATGCAAAGCATGTGTCCACAAATGTGTGCACAAGGTTACAAATACAAAAATACAGGCATTACGGTATGCAGAAAAAATGCACAAAATTCAAGTGCATGTGTAATACGGTCCATCCTTTGGGCCCCTATAGATTCAGGCCCCCGTGTCTTGTTTCATGATAGCTGGCCCTTACGTGAATCATGCGGTATTACACGTTTTTGTGTTCCTCTAGGAAGCCAGCCTTGTACCATTACGATAGCCCGTAGAGATTAAGACAAGGCATCGTTCTCATAACTACATAAGGCATCTTTGATCTCAGATTCGCTGGCGTTCTCCTTCAAGAGGAGGTCACTGTTTCTGAAAAGGAGGCGAATTCATCTTGTTCTTGGAGAGCTCTGGACCGGCATGAAGCACAGCTTTGACTCACTCGCTGACTCATCAGCTCGAAGGATGAATTCTTGTGCCGCTCAGAACTGTCTGTGTCTTCTTACGGTATTTGAAACCATGCAACGTTTCAAAAGAGACCTTGAAAACTGATTTTTTTCCCTCCTCAAATGGAACACATTCCCAAACAGTCCCAAAATTAGCTTCCAAGGCTAACCACAGTGTCTAAATATTAGAATCAGTTTAGGAGCAAAGGAGAATGTCTAAAGGATCTAAATCTAAAGGAAAATAAATTAATGTCACAAGACGCCTGAAAAGACGCAGGATCAATCAGTCGTGACATTTGCACCATGAAGACAGTAAGTGTCCTTAATATTGTGATGGTTATCTGCACTTTTTTAGAAGCAAAAGCAAAAAGTGCACAACGTACCCAAGCTTCAAGTTTATCCTTCGACTTCCAGTGCCCTAATGCAGCGGGAAAGACTCAAGCCAGTGGTCAAGCCGTAGCTGGCAGCAGTGTGCTGGGCGATTTGGCAAAGACCCCAGAGAGACGCTCACAAGGGCCAGTGCAGCTCAGGGTTTGAGGTGATAGCGAGGTGCCCCCCTTGTCCTCCGTAGCCCATTTCCCCAAGGCGCTGGGGCACGCTCCTCCATCTGGCATCCATTTCCCCAAGTGAAAGAACACTTCCTTTGGGATAATTCATTTTGGGGGGGGGGAGGCCAAGATGGGGGGAGGGAGCATGCTTCAAGGAGGTGTTAGTGACAGTGGTTGGAGTTATTTGGGGGGAGGGGGGTAAAGACAAGGTAACAGGGATCATGGGTAGGGGTGCAGCAGAGTCGGGTGAGGGGCTCAAGGTCACATTATGAAGCTCAATGCCCCCAGGGCTATAAAGACAAACAACAGGAGGGCAAAGACAATTTTAACAAGAAAAATCACACAAGATATTGTTCTCATGCATGGCTGTCATTAATCCTGCAAACAAAAGGAGTTTTCCATTACAGTGATACTTGGCATTGTTATGGAATTAATCCATGCATGTAATACTACTTGAATCTCAAGTTTTTAACTGAACAATACATTGTTTTTTTTCTCTAAAAATATCCTGGATTGAAGGGGTCTTAAATATCATTTTAGTAAATGGTTTAAACAGCTCTGCTTCTTCCAAATGATTCCCAACGTCAAACTTTTTTCAATTTCACCTGAGGCATTTCACGTCCCCCCGACCTCCAGAAACAGACTCGCCAGTCGAGGTGCCAGTTAATGAAAAAAAGGACAGTCTCAGATGGCTCTTCCTGCTGGCTCTGCAGGGGGCAGTGCTGAGCGCACTGCTGTTTATTTCCATGGAAAGATGTCAAAATATCACAGAATTGAAGGCGGAATCACAGGAAATGCCAAAAAAGTGAAGAAAAAAAAAACACTAAATTTGAATCCATTTTTATCATGCGTGCTAACATTCATTCTTCATTTCTACCAGACTTATCTCCTTGCATTAGGACATAATTTATCATAATACTTGGTGCCTGGGCTCCTCTTAAATTCCCCTGCTTTCATGTGTAATTTAGCTGATATCCTGGGATGGCTCCGGTTTCCATGTGTAAGTCCAGGGCCCACTGAGAAGACCAAGCTGGGTGCTCCACTGAGGCAGCTTGGAGTACAGACCTTCACCCTGAGGAATCCCTCTACAGACAGACACACACACACACACACACACAAACACACACACACAAGCTGTCCGTCTAACTAGGCAACGAGGTCCGCTTGGTTCCGTTATGGTCCACTATGGCTCACAATCCCGCTGTGGTCTATAAAAACCTGGTGGAGATTTACTGTCATACTTTGACCATGAATAAGTGAACAGGAACCTCAACTGTACAAACACCAAGAACCTAAATCATGACCACCCTGACCAGCATGAACAAGATCAGCCTAAACTAGTGGTCCTCTACCTGTGGCATGCGTACCACCACATGAGGAGACTGTCATATGGTAATTTGTCATATGGACTGAAAACAATATTAATTGACAATGGAAATCAACGTGAAATAAATTTAAATAGAAAATGCACTTTCTTAGTCATTTTCAGGTTAACAGATATTTTCATGTTCTCTGTTATGACACAATTGGCGTGGGTTACCACAGCCTACTAAGTACTACCTTATTAAGTAATGTGCCCCCATTATCAAACTCTCTCCTGCACCCGAAACTGTTAGATTGTCTGTGCAAATATTTTTCTCAGTGACGTTAATGAACTTTTGTTAATCTAGCTTGAATGTATTTCCAACAACTAAGAAAGTACAATCAGTCTGGTGAGAGGGAGCCAGACATTCCCACCAGCCAGAACTGTGATCCTCCAGAAAAAGACTTAAGCACTCAATATTGAAGCACCCACATTGGCTTGAGATCTTTGCCCTTTAGCAGGAGAGCCAGGTGGCAAAGCTGTTGCCACTTTGGTGAGAAATCGGAAAGGTGCCGGCCGCAGCGATAAAAGTTATATCCCAAAACTAGAATTAATGTTTCTTGCTGATCTTCTTTGCGATTCAACTGAGAGCGAATCCAACAGACATGACATCTGCAAGGCCTTCGCGTCGAAACCAGCATCCCCTGCCTGGTAGTACACAACACAGACCTACAGAGCATGAATGGCAGCTTAACGGTTAATTGGATCTTCTCCGTCTGATGTTATGAAAGAAAAGAAAGTAACAAAAATGTGGAGCAGAAGGCGGAAAAGAAGGAGGAGGTCTGAGGACATGTGTTTCAGTTTGTAAATAAAACAGTAAATTGCTATGGATATTGCTTAAATATCTGTGGGCTTTGTTCTGCGTTTGCGGAAGTTCCTCGGAAATCATTCCGAAGCAGCCTTTTCAAAAGACCTTTTAAAGTCAGAGCAGCCATCTGTTTCTCTACCGATTCAAGATGTTTTTTTTCCATTCACTTGTTTTGATCAATTCTTATAAACCGAAATGTCTGTGAAGCTGCACAGTTTCTTCTGAAACATTTCAACCCTGAAACAGTGGACCCTCTCTGCTGCGTTTTACCTAAAGGTACACAGGCATACCTGTGAACGTGTGCTTAAACATCTCCGAAAGTAATATGAGATGTTAAAATGGGCAAGTTAAAATATGAAATGGGAACCTAAATGTCTGAGGTTGCAAACTGTGAACTAAGGAACTATTAGGGCAGTTAAACCAAACTCTCTTCAATATGATTACACTGCACTTTTAACTTCTCTTCATTTCTGTTACAGCTGCAACATAAACTGTTCCTTACAGAAACCCAGCCACACTGCACAGACATTGCACTGCATTTACAGTAAAAGAAGGTGATTAGACTGTCCGTGTTCATGGTATGTCTTGGGCAGAAAACTATGGGCACGTTACAAGCAGGTCAGCAGGCACCTTATTTCAGACCTTAAGGAACAGACTCATTCAGAAGACAAAACCGAATGCAAAGAAGAAGTAACAATCACTAAACGGAATTACTGAAATAAAATAGAAATATAATAAAGATGTATTGGAATTAAAAAAACACCACCACAACAACCACACATTACTGAACAAACTCCAGTGACACACTAAGGTTCACGTATGTTACAGAAAAAAAGAAAATAAAAAATATCACATATTTGCGGGCTCTGTTAATAGATACCACGTGTCTTGGGACCCTGTCTCATAAGTAAATGTGAGAAAGTGGTAAGGAGGCGGTGACAGGGCACTTGGGTTCAGTGCTATTGGTTAGATTATATAGCCAATGAGAACAAAGAGGCACGCTACTGTCCTTGACTATACAATGATGTCAATAAGTACATATTTTAAACTGACATACTGTCTTGTACAACATGAACATCTTTACCAGGTATTAGGAGGCCCACTGGAATAACGTCTTACGTTTTCAGAATGGTCATTATGTGGCACAACGGTATGGTCAGGTGACCAGGGAGGGACCAATGGCGACTGTCCACCCTTGTGAGTGACCAGACACAGGCTGCTAATCTTGGTTTTCTGAGTTTGAGTTGGCTTGGGGCCCTCATTGAACATCAGACAGAAGGAGTGCCAGCTTTGTGTCACAAATAATGCTTTTAAAGATACTTTGTGGAATAAAGGTTACTTTAATGCCATTTTTAGTACTTTGGTACTTCATCACACAGCCTACAAGGACATTTCTAGCATTTAGTGCAGAATAACCATGAGTCTTTTGCTCAAGGGCACTCATGGGTATTGACATATTATGCAGTGTTGCCACAAATATTAGGTTTTATAAATATTACACAGAAGAGTTCTGCACAAATCTAGCCGCAAACGTTCTGCAGAAGTCAAGAAGACTGAAAGAGGCACTTAGCATTCTGAAGTACTCTGCAAGAGCAGGCTGGACTGGGCTGAAGGCAACAGCATTTCAACATACCTTATGGGACATAAGAGCAGGGTTGGAGGGGGCGGGGGTTGTAAAGGATGTGCAACAGTGAGCCGGAGGTCCTGCAGGTGCGGGCCGTTCATTCACTGCCAAGCAAAAATCAGCGGATTAATTTCCTGGCTATTCACATGCAGCACTGTCCCAGAGGGGAGTATTTAAAATACCTTTACAAAGGGATATATATGTAATCCAATAAAACGCAGTCTGCATACATAAAAATGTAATTTTCAGGTGAGACGATTGCAACTAGTGTTTGTAAGATCCCAGTGTATATGTGTGTAAATGTTTACACAATCACAGCATCATCTTCTCTTCATCCATCCCACCAACTAATACTGTAATTGTTTCCTTCCTGGACTTCCAGGCACAAAATGGAATTTGAATTTAAATAAGGCCACCCCGAGACTTCTCCCAAGATTCAGAAGATCGTAGCCCTACCATCTATGCTGTCATCCAACACCTAGTGTATTTCAAAGCCGAGCTATTAATAGGACTTAAGTGTGCTCCTCCAGATGTTTAAAATCACCCTGCTCGCTTATCTTCGCTCCAAAAAAACTCTTGTTAAAATGACGCTCTAGCTGCTGTTGTTGGCAGAAATGAGACAGCGGCTACCACCGCACCAGATTACTTCGGTGTCACAAAAACTACCCTCCATTAAATTGACCGCTGGGGCCGTAAAACAAACAGGGCCCTACACTGCGCTCTTGTTTTGCGCGTGTCAGTCGTTTACCTTCAGCGGCTGCAATTCAGGTTTGTAGCTGGAGAATTAGCCCAGCACCATCAGCAGCTTGTAACATAGCCTGCTGAGTCCGTATGATAACTTTACTCTCAAAGCAAATGGCTTGTAAAAAGATTTTCAAAAGTATTGCATTTGCATGAATCATCATCAATATACTAGTATTATTGCCTGTATTTCAAGTGATTAAGAATAATTATTTATTATAAATAGTAAGTAATGACACCAGCATAAAACAGTGCAACAGACTGCAGTGTGACATCTGTGCAGTGTGGCTGGGTTTTGGAACAGTTTATGTTGCAGCTGCAACAGAAATGAGAAGTTAAAAATACAGCAGTATAGTCTGTAATGTTGCATCATACCTGAAAAGATCCCACCAACATTGCGTGTGACTGTGTGCATATATATGCCCTATGATAGACTGGCATCTTATCCAATGCACCCCAGCCTTGTGGTAGGTTCCAGGCCCCCACACAACCGTGACCAAGGCAAGTGCTTAGAAGATGCATCGATGGAGGGATTACAAAAAATAACAGCAATAATAATAATGTGAATTAACATGGCAATTAGTAACATAAGGATACTAGAAAAAATGAAAAAAAGAAAAATAGCCTGGTAACCATTTACGGGATTGACTGGGGCTCAACGGGGTGATTTGACCTTTAAAATTTTCCCCAAGTTACCCTTTAGTGGAGAATAGCAGGGCACACATTAAATTATTGTCTGGCTTGAAAGAGCGAGTTATTACACGCATATAGGGCTGTCGGCCTGGTTTATATGTCTGCTTGGAAAATCCTAAATCCCTCATTCAGACTCGACCCAGCATCACAGAAAGACACTTCCTAGTCTGAAGCCCTTTGCCCGTTGACTTCCCCCGCAACCGTAGCACACATGTTCCAGTCAGCAGAAGGTATCTGAGCGTGGTTTGGGGCACGCTGATCTGCTCCTCCATTCTGGCTGGTAGAGCCGACGCCAGCGATCTCCGAGTGCAGCGTCGCTTCTCGATTGTTGCGCAGCTTTTTCCGTAGGGATCCACTGCTCCGTCCTTCCGTTACACAAAGATATAAACATCAGTAATCTGATTTTCTTTAACCTAATCATAAACACCATGCCACGGATTGGAAAATATCGGATCATGGCAGCGCTCAGAAATTAATGATAAATATAAATATAAAATGTAAAATATTTATTTTTAGGACAAGTGGCTATGGGGGAAAAATTATGTATACATATAAAAAATGACCCTATATATATGTATATACCGTGCCAACCAAGACCAAAATGAAAACAAATACTAGGCACTAGATTCTGCCTTTCCAGCCCCCGCAGAGACCAGATCAAAAGGGCAGCATCATAGAAGAATATTTTATTGACATCCCATTCACACAACCATATTCACAATTTCCACACAAATACAGAGAGAGCACGAACTTTATCATCATTTTAGAGAATGAGGGGAGTATCTTCACTCAGTAGATGGAGCTGACATTTCAAATGAAAGTGAAGAAAGTTTTTTTTAAAAAATCTCGGAATATATTGCAACAAAACAAAAACGAATAATAATATATTCAGTAGTGGCAGCATGCAGTTAGAGTGCGAAGGAACTGGGCCCTTATATTTCGGGGAAATTATTACGAACATGATCCCCGTTTCTCAGTCTATTATAATAAATTTATAGTCACTAAAAAGGATTGCACAGTACAAATGCAGCGGCCCCAAATAATCTTAAAATCATGGCACACATTAAATTCAACCCACCTCCCCAATAATAACCATGTTATAACTTTGAAAAATAAATAGCACAAATATAACTCTTGTTTGCAGGTTCCGCGATTATATCTCTAAAAAGTTTTGAAGTAAATTTTTATCTCATGGCTTAAAAGTCCTCTGTTAGCCAGGTTTAGGTTATGAAGGTACCATATTAGCAAGGTCAAAGGAGCACCGATTTAAGTCAGTCACCGATTTAACATCCTAGGAAAGGGACACGTGTGACAGATAAACCTTTCACGCAGTCAGGCAACTCAGCTACGCATCAGATGGCCTTAGAAGGTACACCAGATGTCAAGAGAGGACAGACACTCCTCCTTGACTGGCCAAAAAAAAAATCTTTCGGGAGGTCGCACTGACTTCACCGTCAACATGAATGAATCACGCAGGCTGAGACACTAAATAATACGTCTGCCTGCAATATTTATAAAGTGTGTTTGTATTTTCAGAAACAATGTGGTTAGAGACACGTCACTCAACGTTAGTTATGTTACCAGCTAAAACGCGATTCCGCTTCCTGCATACACATATAAACATTAAAGAAGACTTCATATATTATATCGAAGATATGTTTAAGTGTAACCCATTACACCTCCTTGTGGTGAGGAGTAAATCTGCACTGGGGACATCGCACACCAGCCGCAATGGCCAAGATAAAACGGAGTTCTCTGATCTCTGAAAAAAATGACAAGTCATAAAGAGCACATCTTCATTTTAAAAATTAAAATAGTAGAAAAGGTTGAATCAGAATGCTTTAAGTTATATGCATGACACAAGTACTTTTAAGCTTTTGAGGCAAAAAATTAAACAAAACAATGTCGGTGTTTTGAGCATGAAACATCGCTCGGCCATAACTACATGGACTACAGCAGACTTTTGATAAGAAATGTATGTACACAAGCCACTATTTTCTCCTTTCTGCCACGTGTCTACAGAGATGCTAGACATAGAAAGACTGAACGCACAGTGGAGGATTCGAGACAGCTTAAATGGTAGTTCAGCTGGAGTGGTTTTGAGCTACCATAACTCTGACAGGGGTGCCACTAAAGATTTTGGGCCCCATGAAAGCATATTGGGCCCCCAACCAAGATCAATTGATTATGTTCCAAATATTTTTGACCCGCAATCGCTCAAGGGCCCTTAGAATCATCCTAACCTTCCCCATCTTTACGGCGCCCCCGCAGGCTCGATTAACATGAAGTGCTGGGAAAGCAAGTAAAAGACCAGTACTGGCATATATCATAAATGCATAAGTCATAAGAGTAAACTTGGAGTAGACTGCATCTTTTAGGTCGGATCAACCGGATGACCAACAGACTCCAAAAACCATGAGAAATGAGGGTGGGGCAGAGTGGGGACGGTCATGTGACTTCTCATGTGACTTCTCATGCATCAACTGCTCTGTCGCTCCCTGCCTGCTGCCATGCCTCCCTCTGTCCTCGTCCTCAGAAGTCGCTGAGGATGCTGATGTCGGCGAACTCCTTGCGGTAGCGGTGGGAGTAGAGACCCAACAGGAAGGACCACTTCAGGCTCATGAAGCTCCACACAGCAGACAGGTAGAGGCTGCTGGGGTCTGTCAGAGCTGTGGAGTAAACGGCGAAACAAGATCCTGACATTTATCTTCCAGTAAACAAACAATTAAAATGCGTATAAACAAAAACAAAAAAACAATACCTGTCAAGAAAACAATTCAATTCAATTCTCAATTTTATTTATATAGCACTTTTAGTCCATAAACCATATTTACTTGAAAACAAGAAAGCTGAGATAGCTGAAAATGAAGCCTATACTGTCTTTACACAAGATTTACACCACAGCAATGCTAAGCACTAATGCACCATATTGCTCATGTAGTGTTCGTAAAGCTTCTACTTCTTATTTTGAATTTATTTCTTGCAGATGTAACAGATGTAACACTCCAAAATAGGGGCTTCCTGATACTGTCTACTCATGATTCAATAGTCGATTCGGGGCTCACAATTCGATACACTCACAACACATTCAAAAAATCAGACTGGAAATAAGCTAAGATGTCACAATTCCTTTTGCTCCTTTTTAGGCACGCACATTTACAAAAAAGCCATTTTCAATCCATTTATTTTTTTCTTGCCGTTTTTTCGTTATTCTGCAGACTACAGTACAAAATGCAACAATAAAATCTCAAAATCTCTTAACCTAACGTGCTTTTAAAAAAAAAAAAAACAAGAATAAGAACAGATCAGAAAGTCCTTAATGTATCAACAATGTATACGACTGAAAAAACACTAAGATCTCACAGTTCTTGTTCATTCCTTTGTAAGTATGCACATTTACAAAAAAAGCTGATCTCAAACATTACATTTTTTTGTTGCAATTTTTTCTTTATTCTGCAGACTTCAGTGAAAAATACAATAATAAAATCTCAAAGCAAATCTGAGATTATGCTTAATGTGCCCTCTTGCATTAACATTAATAAATAATTTCATGACATGGTGCATTGCTAAACCCCTACAATGCATATCATCATATTTTGGATTTGCGAAATATTGTACGACAGTGCACTGTTACCACCCTGCTCCAAACCAGCAGTAAGCAGCTTTTCCAGTTAAGATGGTAAAAATGCACGTGATTGAGAGGGAGCACTGCAGGCATGGAGATCACCAGAGGGGGCAGGCGGACAGGGGGTAAAAGGGGCAGTAGGTAGAGGTCAGAGCAAACTCACACTGCCTCTGGGTAATAGCGAGGGACAGGAACACGACCAATGCCACAACAGCGAGAACGGAGAAGAGGATGCTGATGAAGATGAAGAACTTCAGGCCCTTCAGCCATGTGCGCCAGTAGTCTTGCAGGTACATGATGTGGGTGATGAGAGCCCAAAATGCTAACACACCTGTAGAAACACAGACAAAAAAGACCCACAAAATAATCCTAAAATGAAAGCCTTGCTTTATATAGATCAGTCAGGGTTAAAAAGAAAAGAAAAAAAACAATGAAGGCCTACCATTTTCAAAATCAAATTTTGCAGCAGCATCTAATCGACTGAACTTTACCAGACAGACACATTTTTTTCTTCTGTGGGGGGAGACGGTTCACATTTTTAGTGTGGGGAAGACGATCCATATTTTTAGTGTGTATCAAGTAACAATTTCATCTGTTATTATGTTAGACAGTTACACAAAACTTTGTTGTGAATGGGAAGGAAACAACATTTGAATCAACCTAAATATATGCAAATAGCATGCTTTTTGGACACGCATATGAATGAATTTATCTTTATTCAACCATGTTCTTTTCTGGTTTCACAAACCACCACATTTGTTTGGAGCAAAAACCACCAGGAGATTCTCTTGCTTAAAATAATAAGATCTGAATGACATTTTGAGTGAATTTAGAGGGGTTTTGAAGGACCTCATCCTTTCAAAGGATTTCATGCAGGAAACAGACATTGAATTTTAGAGTAAAGAGTAACATAAAAGTAGAACAGAGAGTGTCCTTCAGGCTGGATGGACAAGATGAGTTTCAAAGGTCTTCAACGGGAAACTTTTTATTGTGGCTCGGACAGAGGTGACTGAAACCACACATCCTGTTAGATCCAGCTGCCCAACTGGAATGAAAGTCTCTACCAGTGACTCAGCATAAGGGTCAGTGTACCCGTGCCCAAACTCCCAGTGCAGGCTGGGAAGGGGAGAAGCATGAAACAGCACATTTTAACACCCTGTCAGTGTTTCAGAAATCACACATCCATGTCTTCCTTTTTTTCTGTTCCTCTGCGGCATAATCACTTCTCTGTTTCATGCGACGTGTCTATTTTTTTCCTATATTTTTGCCAGCAACTACAATGAAAACACTGGAGTTAAATAAAAAAAGCGGCCCCTGGTCCCATGCTCATGCGATGGCATCTGAAAGTACTGAGTCACCATTCTGCTGACTGTGGCCTCCTGGCCGACGCTAAATGCAGTGTCATGACTACCTACTGTTTAGCACAGAAGTTACAGGCAAAATAACTGCTGCTTCTTATCAAATCTTAACTATAACTCCCTTTGTCTCCACCCCCCTCGACACAAGCGAAAAAGAATTAGAAAATGGAACTAGCACAATTTAGCAAAGGAATTGGCCAACTATGCAAAAGCTTGCTATATAATACTTGTGGTTGCTTCAGCTCAAAAACAGCCTTTCTGCTGAAAAACTCCGGCAGGATTTTCTGAGGCTGCTTTCAGCCTAATTGGATTACAGTTTAAATAATCCCTATTTGCAAGGACTCAAAGCCAAAGAGCCGGCTGACACAAAAGGAATGTCAATATGAGTTCAAAGACCACAAATATTGAGTAACCAAAGGCTGCCCAGTAGGTTTGGCAGTAGACAATTAAAAAAATGAAAATAAAATGAAATATTATCTATATTATAGTAGTATAGCATGTATGTATGACTCATATATATGTATGTTTGCATGTATGTGTGTGTGTCTGTGGGGGGGGGGGTAGAAATGTATAAAATGCATAAAAATTATGTGGAATATAAAATATTTGTGGAACACAGAAAAAAACAGTGATAGGCACAAGTACAACCAAACGATTACTTTATGGAAAGAATTTTTGAAATTTGACATAAAACCATAAAATGACACAATATCTTGTGTAAAACAATAATTAAAGTGTGGAGCCCTGGTACTAATACCCAGAATGAAGCCTGATCAGACCAAGCTCTTGACAGCTGAGATGACCTGATAAAAACGCTCTCCCACATTTTTTTTTTACCAAGTGGCTGTGCTGGGGAGGGGGTAACTTACCCCTGCCCCCCCTCCAAGCCACTCCACCCCACAGATGGCTGTAGGCATGGAAGGGGCACCTCACCGACACCAGAAAGACAAACGGCTGATATTTCCTTAGTTTGTTAATTGGCCCAACATCCAAAACACATAATAATAATAGTGACATACGCATTTATTACCTTTGACATACTGTGACGGCAGATATATAAAACATAAGCAAATGACATCATTCACTTGGACTGAACAACTTATACCTATACCACCTGACAAACATTTTATGGATAATAATAACAGCGAAACAGCCACATTCGTAATAACAATAATAGCAATAATAATAAGTATACTTAACCTGGCATTATTTACAAATACCCTCAATTGAAAATTACAGTGGACAACAACAAAAACATTCAACAACGATAACTATTACTTATACGTACTGAATTATTATTATTGATGTTGTTGTTGCTTTTATTATTATTATGATTGTTGTTATTATTATTGTCCGAGCACAGCAATAAAAAGTATAAACAGGGCATAAACAATGGTAGGGTATGAGGACAGCAGTACCTGACAAGCCCCCCATCGCAGCTGTCCATGGCTGTTTATACGCGATGTTCCACACCAGGAAAGCCGACAAGCCGATCAGGACCCCTACAGAGGCGTACGCTACGCTGAGGTGCGTTTTATTCATTCCCATCGGGAAAACAGGCGCTACAGACCAATTCAGATAATTAAAATAAAAGGGATTCTAAAATCGCAGCTCTTGCACTAAATCCCCCCTGCCGTGCAAACAGGCTATAAAACAGCGCCCGCGACACCCGCCCGGTTACACCGCATGAGCGCACTGACAGCTGTCAGCCACGGCCGATCGGGAGCTCCTGCCGTGCCGCCTGACAGCTACATTATAGCGCCTGTTGACGCCCGGAGATGCGAAGGCAAAGCCGTTAATCGCCGACTTTTAGGAACTGGCCTTCTTCGGCTGCGTCGATGCTGATGCGGCGAAGGAGTGTGCCGAGAGTGCCCCCTGTCGAAGCGGAGGAAACGTCAAATTTAACCCCAGGCTGGATATATCCTGTCTTACAACACAAGCGCCGCTTAAAAATAAACAGTATACACAAAAATATCACTGTTTAGGGAGATGGAAGATAAAAAGGGAAAATGTGTGGTTCTAGAAGAGAGGACAATTTTCGTTTATTTCTAGTTATTTTTTAAAAAAATGATCTTGCAGAGATGTGTAACAAAAATATATGTTAGTCTGCAGTCACATGCATGATAAATGAACAACTTATATGTCCAGGTGTCACTTGTGTCTTGTTATGAATTTATAAAAAAATAATTTATTCTAAAATCTAAAATTAATTGAATCTAGTAATATGCTTGAACAGCCTTGGTCTGTTAGCAATGAGCTTAACTTGCTGACTTTACTGTGGGACACTTGAGCCTTATGCCATTTAAATTTGCGAATCCACTGCGGATGTGAAGTAAACCAAAACTGTTACCATGCAAAAACGCTTGTGATGAAGCAGAGGCCGGTTGTGTCTGTCATGAATTGCATGACCCGATGACCTCTCTATGAGATCCACCTCGAAAAAACGGTGCGTGTATACCAGACGGTAAGCTGACATTTGGTACAGCTCAGCATTTACAGTTTTACCTTACTAAGTGGCCTGGGCTATTTAATAGTATTGTTCCATTGTCCACTATAGGCTTTGCCTTTTAGCATGTCGTTTTTGTCAGAGGAGTCAGAAACGTACCTGCCTCTCGTTTGCAGCAGGATGACTCGAATAACTGCTGACATTAAAACGTGCTGTAACTTTCAGAGCCACAAGGAGACTGAAATATTCTAGCAATAAGCATATCTGTCCACTAGATGGCAAGACATCATGCATGCTGCTCGTTGAATTCTGCTGGGTTTTTTTTTGTACCTACACAACTTCATCTTCTTCAGAGTGCTCTCCCTGGTCAGGGTTGAGGTAGCATGCTAAGAATTTCATACCCAACCTCTCCAGACATTCACAACGTAGCTGGGAGATACAGGACCTCTGACATCTCCTCCCTGAAACAGATCTTCTTGGAGGCCAGCTAAGTAGCATCCTTATAAGATTCCTGAACCACTTAGCTGGCTACTCTGTATATGAAGGAGCCATGGATCCCCATAACGATCATAGGTGAGGCTGACCGGTAAAGTAGCAGCATCATCAGATGATCTATTACATCACCACAGACTTGTTCAGTGTCCTCAGAACTGCAGCTGCCAAACTGATCAGGCCGTGTATCGCACATTCCCACTTACCATCACTTTTGATCCCTAGGTATTTCACCAATGGCAGACTCTCGCCGCTTAACCTAAAAAAACCAATCCACTAACGGCCACTTCGGCCTTAGATGTGGAGGTGTTCATCTTCATCTCCACCATTTCACACTCAACGCTGAACCAGTCAAGGGTGCTGCCAGTAGGGCTGTCACTTTCAGTCATGTCCTGTATTGGTTCACAACAGGACACAGCATTTTATTTACTAATGTGGACCGATCCCGTAGAATATGGGACAGATAGCAGCTCGAGCTGGAAGCCCTGAATGGATGATACCAGAAGCACATCATCATCATCATTATCGCAGGGACACGTGCAAAGAGGGATGCTTGGGCTGCCTGAGCACCTGCCCAATTTGCCCCAAAGTATTCTAAGTGTTTGTAACAACGCATTATGTAATAACATCAACAAAATTAATTTTCACTTCGTTATGTAATAACACCTGCATATTGTAATAATCTGCCTCATTTTGTAATATACAACTTGAACGGAATATATAATAAATTTCCCCGCATTTTGTAATAAATCATTAGATATTGCGATGTTTATTACAAAATGCTTGAGTTGCTCTTTTTTATAATAAAAATGAAATTATATAGTTACATAATAAACAACCAAAATAGATGTCTTCATCTATACATGTTATATGTATAAATTATTATGCTAAATTACGCTAAATGAAACTTCCCAAATATTACATTAGATCGGAGTTATAGCTGATTCTGATCTTAGTCTAAATAGTCACATAAAAACTTTAAGATAAGCTGCTTATTGCAATATGTGGCAGATTATTACAAAATGTCGGTGCTGTCATATGATGAAGTGAAAACGGTGTTATTGGGATAATGTGATGTTGCATCGCTTCTCTTTCACGGCACCTTTTTACTTTTGAACGCCGGCAGCTACCAAATTAGCAAACTTACGGCATACCCGCCCTCAAAAAGTCTCTGCACAGCCCTGAGCAGGGATGTCACACTCCAGGCACCCTTCTGGCCATGGCTTCACCTTGAGATCCAGCCCATGAAAATCACAAACAGGCATAGAGAGAAGACGCACCCTTCCCAGGTACCAAGGCCCCCTCTAAATTACTTCTTGCTCTGCCAAGTATGTGGACACAAGTCTTGCTGCATTCATACAGGGACCAAATAACAAGCATTAGCACCCCAACTACCCCATTAGCAACCCAACTACCCCATGTGCCTGAGTCAGGATGGGCAACCTGCTTTCACATCACCACTAAGGTCAATGCAGTGAAAACTGCACCGTCTACAGTGTTTCACTTACCCTTCTTGAGTGGTTTCCCCATTAACAAATGCAGTATCTGGATTCAGTGCAAATATTTGGTCTTGTTGGTTACCCACAAGCTAATGACAAGTGTATTACAAAATGTAAATTATACAAATTCAAAGATTTATTAGAGTTGTAAACAGTAACATACAACAATAAAACAATTATTTAAAATATGTTTCCCCCAATATGGGGAGAGAAAATTTAACAACAAAATGTTTTCCACAGAATTTTCAAATATTCTAGTTAGCAGATACATATTTACAACTTAATACGATTACTAGCTTGAAGTAGAGACTTCAGAAGGAATAGCCCAGTGCTTATTCCCATTCTAAAATATTATGACACCTCCTCAAAAATTTCTTGTGCTACCGCATGTAACAAACTGTGGTTTCTGAAATAATGCAGAATACAAACATAGTCAAATGCAATTTTGCATGGAGGAATGTTGCATTTAAAAATCAATCGTCCTGCTTTTCCATCAGCTTATGAAACTTGTGGACTGAACATTTTCTTATAAGTCTCCTTGCTGTTCCTGAAAAACTAACTGGAAAAAAAAGTCACAGACTTTCTGTGAATTCCTAGAAAGAGTCACCGATGGAAGGTCATACAGATAACAACCTCAACCAAAGGGTGAGAACCCCAGACGACTTTCCTGTGTTCACTGTTAGAGGCAGCAAAAAATGTGTGGATTAAATCAAATCTGCCGCATGTGTGTCAACACTCTGAAAGGTGCACACCGACCGAAGCCAAAAGGAAGTAAAAAAAAACACTGAAATAATATTGCACTTAAAAGTAACTTTCCAAAGGATTCCTACAGCAAAGAGTCCCACATTTACCTCTGCCTATAAATATTCATACCTCGAGCCTTCAGAGCCAGACTTTTCCTTTGTACTGTAGAGAATTGCAATCTGAAGCCTCTTCACTGGCTTCTAGACCAATTAAATGCATAGAAATTCAAATCAAACCAGTGTCAGGTTAAATCACCCCCCCCCCCGCCCCACCCAAATTGCTAACTGTTATGAAACGTAACAGGGTACAGTATTAACTGAATTTCAAGTGTCTGGGGACTACATGTGCATTGGATTCTGACTGGATATTACTTAAACAACCAGTAACCGAACTGTGACTTTCCAAACAGCCAATGCGCATGCAGGAGTGCTATCTCTCATTATATCTAATAATTCTATCAAAACATTAAAGCAAAACTTTTAACAATGCATACAGAAAAAAACAAAACAATTTACATACAGTCGGTACAAATGCTGATCTTTTTTCACGTCATATGACTTTGAGACTGAGATACTTTATCATCTGTATGGAAGACAGAGCTCTGGAATACTTCAAGGCTGAATGTAGTACATTTCATGTGTCCGCTACGTCTCCAGTCATATCCCAGGCGACTTGATGTTCATCGCATTGCCTTTTCGTTCTGCTGGTCTTGGATTTTTCTGTGTTCATTGTGTGAGAAACACAGAGGGAACCTGGACAGGATGAGGAGAAACAAACCCTGTGAAGGACAGCAAGTCCAACTTTCAGCTCTGTTTCTGTTTGTTCATCAGAACATCAGATTCTCCCTGCCAGGTGCCCTCCATGCCAAAGGGAGGCTGAAAAGACAAAAACATATGGTCCTGGGGGCAGCCTGTGTACAGCTCAGACTCATAATTTATATGCCCCTTCCAAAGACGGCATGGAATTGATAAAATCTCCCCCATGTTTACTGTCCTCTTCATTTCCAGTCCTGCATGTTTAAGCCATATTAGACGTTCACGTTTTGGAGATGATCCAGAACAGCTACTGGCCAAAAGAAAAACAAAAGTATAAAGGCACTTCTGGAGCTTCAAGGTGGCTTGTGCACGACACCAGATTTCCCACACAGGGGCGCTCTTTGTAACGAACGTCTCTCCACAGTTGCGTTTCACGCAGGCACAGCTGTGACCGCGACATGACCTTTCCGAAGCATCGATTTCTCAAGGGTGTCACTTTTGTGCAGGTTGTAAAGCACACATCGAAAAAATGTGCATCGATCCCTGCCAAGATATCAAATAATCTCTTACATCAGTACCGAGCACGCTTAAGATAAGGATGAACAAGAAGTGCACATTGTAGCGGACGCCGTTTGATGAGCTTCACGGTGCTTTAGGGTGTAAATCCCATCACGTTGACATTGTTTTGTTCAATCAACTGGGTGAGTGTCAACCTCTATATTCCATCTCCGAAAAACAATTTTGCTTTTCTCTTTTTTTTAGGATGCTGCAGGGGGTGTTTAAGTGACCCTCCCTCTAAAAATCTGCAGCCTTTTCTTCAGTCTGGCAGATTCCCCTCCGGAACCTAAGCTGGTCTTGGGTGTCTGAGGGCTGACGCCTCTGCCTCTGCTGTTCCCTCAGTGCGGCTCAGTTGCTGTCTGCCGCAGCCTCCTGCCTCAGGCCTCGGAGGCAGCCTGCGGCTTAAGGTGCGCCTTCTCCATCGCTGTGCCGTAGGGAAGCGAGCGCTTGAAGAAACCCAGCTGTAGGGGGGTAACAGGAGAGACAGGTGAGATGTGAGGTTCGAGGGATCCCTTTACCGTGGCTTGTCACGGGTGTGACCTGTTTCCCCTCCTGACGCTCACACAGGCTGGGACTACAGTGGACTCACTTTGTAAAGGACATAGCTGAGCAGAGCCAGAAGCAAGAGTCCAGCCAGTATTGCCAGTATGATGATCCACAGTGGTACAGCGTACTGGCTGTCCGGTTTGCTCCACACCACCGGGGTGGCCACCTGTCGGGGAGATGGGGGGCACATCAGAGTTTTTTTAGCCACCGGGCCGCCACTCTCTTTGGTGGAACCCAGGAGATACTTGCCGTTCTGGCTCCTCGGGGGGACTCTTTCGGCAGGATGGTGTACGGCATCTTGTGAACAACGTAGCGAGCAGAGCACTCCAGCACATACTGCTTGAAGGCCCTCTGTTGCAAGAAACATGGGAAAGAATGGGTCGTTCATACAGAAATGTGTGGGCACCATCTAAGGTCACATCTCAGCCTGCAGTGTGTGGCTCTGCAGGTTCGGACTCTGTGACTATGGATGGATGGTTGCCAGTTCAAATCCCAGTGTTGACAGTGTTTTCATTTTTGCGCCCCAAAGCAAGACCCTTAACCCCCAATTTCTTCATGGACTGACTGAACCTGCTTCAGGTAAATATATTGGCTAAATGAAATGCAAACGTTTCCACCCAAATTTCGTTGACGTTTCCTGCCATTAGCATTTAATTACTTAGCATTTGTTTCGTCACAAACCCTGTTGCTAAGCCTTCTGCATTGCTGATAGCTCACATTGCTGACTGCTCCCTGCTAGGGAACAGAGTGTTCATATGAATAGGATAAAACGGGCTAGCATAAGCACACTAGAGGGCACCAGAGACTCGGCAAAGGGCCGCACAGCGTCACTCACAGAATCATTTTGGCATTCCTATCCTATGAGAGCTGCTGACCACAACTTAATGTATTTTCAGTGCACGTGCACATTCACATACGGTTTCTCAGAGCACCGCAGAGCTGGGACACCACCACCGCCGCGATAAGTCAGCCAGGTGCTGAATTGCAGGGCAAGCTCTTTCTACCGCTAGCAGGACTGACAATGATGTTATTAGAGCTATCATTAAGATATTATTACGCTGTTTATCACTGTTGACACAAATCATTAATGACGATGCGTGTCCGAAGCTGCCGGACAAGCCAAAAACAGCAGGTGACACAGCTGGTCAGCGAGCTGTGATCCTGTTCCAAGCTACAGAGACGGGCTTGTATGTTGGACCTTAACTCGAGCACTAACTTGAACTGATGCAGCAAGATATTAATAACTGCAAATTTATGTGAGCTGCAGGCGCTGACATTAAAACTTACTCTCTGTAGCCCTTTCAGGTGGAAGCTTCGTTGTTTGCGGGTCTGTATGCGAGAGAGAACGAGAGAAGCCCTCACCTCTATGAAGGTCTCGGCCCAGATTCGCGAGCGCACTTTGAGGATGGCGGATGTGCCCTTCTCGAGGAGGCCCACGTGACATCGTAGCGTCCAGCAGTCCACGCTCAAGCAGGACTGGACAGAGGAGACAGGCAGGAGAGGGTCACCACACCATGCTCATAACCAGCCCCGCACACAGACTGCGGTTAATACAGAGTAAAAGGTTTGAACACATTTTAAAAAAAGGAATGTGGGACGGGGGCGGGGGGGGGGACAAGAGGACAAAAGGACAAAGGAAGCAGAAGGGGCAACTAGCCTGAGGAGGCACTGAACACATGGAGGTTTTTTGGCCTGAACGCTGCAGATGTCTCAGCTCTCCTGTATGCTGCATGGTTCAGGTTCAGCTACTATTGTCCAAGTGGAAAATACACACACTATTTTAAACACTCAGTCCCCTAGAAAAAAACCCCCTCTATATGTGAATGAGAAAGAGGCCCCCAGGACCCTCAGTTATAAAAATATACAGATGGGGAGGGGGGCTCTTGGCGATGAGTGGGGGTTGGGGGGGTGCTGGCGCGTCCTGAGGCCCATGGGGTAGGTTAGTTACAGGTTGTTGGCAAGCATGCTCCTGCCCTGGGCTCTGTGACATTTGCCCTCCCTTGCGGGGAGGTGGGGTTGTGTGGGGGGGGGGGCAGTTGAGGAGGCTTCTGGAAAACTTTGTCTCATATTACCATATGTGGGGTGTGAGCAGAATACCCTGTTACTCTCCATCCCAGAAGGAGGCCAAAACCTTTTCACCATCCACAGAGTGCCTGCTGCTGCCAGACACAGTCAGTGACCCACTCCGCTTTTACTCATATTTATGCTGTGCTATTCATACACAGTGTCCCAGCTTACAATTAATACAGCTCATATACTTCTTTAAAGGGGTGGACATAGAGCAGACAAGGCCTATCATGTCAGTATTACAGGTTTTTCACAAGTCCTGAGAGAAGATTCATGGCAAGACTTGTGGGCTCTCCTCTTCTGAAATACGTTAAAATGCAGCTTTTTTAAGTAGCCTACCTTAAAACAGGGCAATCCAACAGAATGAACAAGGTCCATGGGTCAGGCCACGAAGGGGGTTTTTCCTGATGTTCTCTGGTGTACCACGCCAAAGTTACGAACAGGCATGATGCACAAATTCTGTTTTGATGGGCTACCAAAACAAAGGGCCGACACCCCTGGCTGAAAACCCCTCTCTCAAGTGACTAAGCACACCTGGGCTGTACCGTTACCCACATACCCTGGGAATGAGAGTCACAGCGCACCCTTCTGATTCACCTGATGGAGGTTAAGATAGGGCCCAAAGCCCAGCTCACTGCTGCTCACATAAGTAAATGGGTAGGAGATAGTGACCAAAACCAAAAATGTCAGGGTGCTCATTTTCAGTACTGTACCCCAGGGGCAGGACTGTTTTAGGGGGCTGTATGTACCCCCCCAAATAAATGTATGCTAAAATTCAATGGTGAGGAACCTGCCATACCATGTACCTAAGTGTGTTGCCATCTTTCGCGGGTTTTTCGCACGGGCAGCCCAGTTTGGTTCAGACCTGGAGGGGGTATGATGATGGTGTGTGTTTTGAGAACATTAGAAAGAATTCAGCCCGCTGTCCACGGCTGTGCAGCCCCACAGCAGCTGTCGGACTTTCAAACATATGGAGCCCCTCCCCAGCGCTCAGTCAAGGGTGTGGGACCGCACTGTGTTTTTTGGCAGGGCGCTCTCCACACTCCTCCCAGCCCCAAGTCTCACCAGGTTGCCCATCTCAGACAGCCGGTCCCTGGGGACCTCCCTCCTTTCCACATGGTGATCCGGGGTGGCTGTCACCGGGGGTTGTTGTACCATGGGGGCCTTCTGGAGCTGCAGTAAAGGGCAAAAGAGGTGTGAGTTAGGCGGATCGCACACATGCACACACGCCCAAACACACACTGCTGGATGCACCAATAGGCCGGCCCTACAGCTCTCAGGGGAGATTAAGGGGCATTCTGAGTTGGCTGAGTCTCTTCAGAAGTTATAAAAGGAAAAACGGGGTTAACGGCACATTTTGACTATGGCTGCCGGTCCTGACAGGAGGGAATGGGGCGTGCACACATACACACAAGCGCATGAAAATAGGGGAACTTAAACCACATTAAAAATGGCTGCCACATCTGGTACGGCTTATATCTGAAAGTACTCTCTGTCATATGCAGGGAACACGCATGCAAATGCACACACAAGGAGCCTGTAATTAACCAGCTATGGCCTAAGCAAGGAAGAACAGAAACGGGGCTTATTTTAGTTCAAAAAGCTATTTAGTTACACCGAAGCCTAAGAATGATTCATTGAAAAGTGGTTGATCACTCTCCAGTGAGAGCTCATGTGCAGGGCAAAGGAAGGTTATTAATCACTGAGTGGAAAAGAATCACTGAGGGTTCACAAACTTTGACATCAGCAATGGGAGGACTTTCAGGCCTAAACTGACAGACTCGCGGTGCTTTAAAACACTCTCCTCATTTAGCTTGGCTAGGAAACCCGAGGGATCACCCCCAAGAGGTACAGGCTGGTTTTGTGCGTGAAGGAGAGAGTGTGTGTGTCTCTTTCTCTGTCTGTGTCCAAGCACGTGTGCGTGCGTGTTTTCTCCTTAGAAATGAACATAGAGTCCCCGCAAAAATGTAATTACAAACCGACGTGTGTGTATGTCTGAGTGTGAGTGTGTGTTTTTTGGCAGAGAACTTAAATGGTTCCCACTCTAGGGACATGGATGTTTACGTTTGCAGGAGATTGTGCGGGGTTCTGGCAAGTGTCTCCCACAGGAGTAAGCGGAGAGCACGGCCTTATGGGAGGAGATGCATTTATAACATCCTCACAATGAGCTCCTTTGTCTTTGTTGCTGGGACCGTGTCATTTTGAAATAAATGGTGAAAAATGGGTAGTTTCATTCAATTCCAGATAGGCAAAGAGAGAGAGAGAGAGAGAGAGAGAGAGGCTATGCATTACCTTTACTGAAACAGCAGACACAGACACAAACACTCAAGCTCAGGTCACATATAACAATGTCTTTCAGAAACAGCATCAGACGATCCTGGGAGCTGAAAGTCCCTGACTGTGCACAGGACAGGTGGATGAAGCTGTTTAAAAGGCAGCGGTGCTGACCTTCAGCCGCATGGGGTTGATGATGCCGTGGGTGGTGCAGTTGAGTGGTCCCTGCATGGTCACCTCCAGGGGATACACCAGCCTGTGGTCACGGCCTCCCATGGGACACTGCAGCTCCAGCAGGGCACTGCTGATGGCACTTGGTCCATTGTTCACAAGCTGGGGGGGGTGGAGGGGGAACGAACAGAGGGGGTCGGGGGGGAGAAGGTTCACATGAATATCAATCACCTGAAAGTCTGGAAGTTGTAACAATCATACTCCGTCAGGCTTTAGTAACAGCCCAGGATTACCCCCCCCCCCCCAAGGCTCTGCCTCCCTACCTCATAAACATGCTGCACGGGGGGGCCAACATCCTGCTCGTCCTGCAGCCTCTGGTTGACTCTCCAGTTGGCCGGAGGGAAAATGACCTTGTCCGGCCGGGAAACCCTAAACACAGAGACAAAACAGAGCTTATGCTCCTGACACAACATGAAATCTCAGCTGCTGTTTCCATAGCTGTGAATAAAGCATTTACCTGCAGCTACTTAAGAGAGTTTGTGCCAGTGGATGTTTTAATGAACCTTTGCAGGTCACGTGGTTAATCAAAGGTGTCACAGCAGATCCATCATAGGATGTGACCCGCTAATCTGTTATCTAGAGGTCCAGGTCTTTAGCCACAGTACCAGGCCTACACTGGTCTGTTGCGTCACTATCTTAAGTACAGGTGGAATCAGTTACTGTAACTGTCACATGGTACAGTCAGGGAGTCTGACCAAGGATGCTTCTGAGAGCAAAATTTGTCACGTTTGTCATCTTCCAATCGCTGCATCACACAGCTGCAAACATGAAACTCGTACGGCTCAGAATTCTCTTTTCCAGAATTTTGTTTTGAATGTGGTGGAAGTGGAAGGAGGTGGAGACACAACGAGACTCACCCCTGCAGAATGACATCAGCCAGCACGGCGACCTCGAGCCTGAATGGAACCACATCGCTCCGAGAGTTGTTCTCGTTTTTACTGGCAAAGGAAAGGGGGATAAGGGGCGATTTTCTTGGACTGATTCAAAACCAGGTTTGCGAGGAGATGGGGGGAAAAGACGGGTGGCTGGCGTCAGGACACACCTGCGTATCTGAAACTCGAACTGCACTGTCCTGTGCGTGTCTTTCAGGCGGGGTACGGTAAAGCGGAGGCCTGCCCACAGCTACAGAGCACCGGGGGTGGTCAGGTGGTGCAGGTGGCATGGAGGAGAAGAAATGTCAGAATGCGCATAAACACACACAAACACACACTGGCACCGGAAACACTACCAACATAGGGAGGGACCAAAGGAGTTGAGGGATGAGTTTGACCGGAAACAAGACCACGTCAATCTGGACTTAGCCCAAGTCCACAGCTGATGGCATTTCCGGACTTCTGCAGGTCTGCTGAACCCACTTTTGTCCTCCAACCTCCCCCTCCACCCCTGCCCACCTACAGAACACATGCCAAGCACCTGATCTGGGCCAGACCTCTTTGTGTGGCTGCCTTTTTGGTCGCTTTTAAACATCCGTGGGTTTTTATATTTTCCACAAACTTGCAAAAAAAAACGTAATTGTGAAAACGAGGCATATGTGTGCGTGCATGTGCAAGCTTGCACCGGTGGGGGGAGGGGAGGGGGGGTGAGCTGGCAGACTGAGCTTCTTTGTTTTGCTTTTTTAAACATGGAGCCATACTACACAGCCCCTATTAATGAGGGTCAATCTAAAAGCTGGAGGAACAGAAAAAAAGGGGAGATAGCGATCACTTACAGTCTGGTCGAGCTGTGCGTCAGGAACACGCCAAGCCAAACTGGCTGCCTTAGAGGCTGCCTCAGAGGCGCTTATGCCTCTTTTACACAACCTGACCCTTGCAGGTTTCCCTCCCTACCACTTTCGAGATAAAACAGGCTCCTTCCAAGATATTATCCCCTTTTAAACAAACTTTCAGTGAATTGTTTCAACGTCAAACAATGCAATAGAGAATAGACTTCGTTTGAATTTATGACTGGTTTTGCTATAATCTAACACAATATCCTTGTATTAACAGTCCTTGTGAAACAATATTTATGTTTCAGGTGGAATTTGTTCATCTTGTGTAATTATGTATTTTGAGTTTACCATATACAATGCATAGCACAAATAATGTTAAAAATAAATGATTTTCTATATAAATATTTTTCTTGGTCCAGCACTGTAGGATGTGTTTATGTTTAATGACTTTTAGTCACCAGGTGCAGCTCGAAGCGCGCCAACCGTGAAGTCGACAGAGAGCTGGCTTCCAAATGGCACGGTGACATGAAGCATTATTTTAACCCGCAGAGATGCATATCAGATGGTCATTAAAGCGAGACAGAAACACTGATAAATTATACGACATTGGAACACGGGATCCTATTGAAGACTTGGCAGCTGTTGCTGTCATTTTTTTCAGAACCACAGTGCTGTATTTGAGTGAGCATGTCTGAGGTCACGTTTATGTAAAACGTTTATATAACATATAATTTAAGAGACTTTCTATAAAAGTACTAAGTTCTGGCAGTAGTTGAGACACCCAGCTGCTTATATATTCCTAAGATTTCTTGGCCGTAGGTTGGGGGGGGGGGGGGGGGGGGGGGGGGGGGGGGGGGGGGGGGGGGGGGGGGGGGGGGGGGGGGGGGGGGGG
>JAODKC010000111.1:1464504-1497903 GCA_026777985.1 Mormyrops attenuatus
ATAGACTTTATATAAAATTACTAAGTTCTGGCAGTATTTTATACACCCCTCTTCTTATTTTTTCCTATTATTTCTTGACAGTCCATTCACCCCCCCCCCCACCCCACCTCCTGGTAGATGCTTTTGAAATGGAGCCACTAGCATGACCGATGCCTTTGAAGTACAAGGCAGCATGTAAGTCATCCTCTCTCAGCTCTGGGCACGATAAGGACGCAGCCTGTCATGTGACTCGTTGGGGCGAGATTGGGGACAGGGATCGGTCACAATGCAGATGCTTACGCTTGTGCCGGACTTCATTGGGTTTCCCAGGTCGCAGATGAGGTAGCGGGTCTGGTTCTCCGTCTCGTAGCTGCATGTCAACTGGGACAGGCTCTGGAAAAGGCCCCCATGTGAATCTGAGGTATGCAGCTGACACGAGGGTAAGCGAAACATCAGGGCGTACTTTCCCTGCATGATGGAATCCTCACCTCATTGTTCCGCGAGATGCCACTGTAGTCGGCCTCCGGAGGCAACACCACATAGAGCTCTGCTTCATAAGCCCCTCCCTCTCCCTCATTTCTAGCGCTGAACATCAAGGTCAGCGAGTTGTCGTCACCCAGGTACACCTCCTTCCTGTCTCTGCAGCCCACAGAAACAAGAAGTTGGCCACCGTTTGAAAACCAGCGTCCATTTGATCAAACTCATGTCATCAATGCCTGATTAGTAAACACCGGACGCCCTGGATTAACAAGCTTGTTAAGTAGGAGGCCATTGAAAACACTTAAAACACATAGCAGATCACATCCAATTAAGCTGTTTTTCTCATCACAGTAGTTAAAAAAATACACAACATAAAAAAACAACAAAGCTGACCCCACTGACAGCTACATAACCTGATACCGCCTTCTCGTCAGCACAAACACTAACAAAACGCAGACAGTGCTCGACATCCTGTCCACAAGCATCCCACTGACCGCATCCCAAGTGCTGTTCATATGTTTTGCTACAGAACTGGGTCCAGAACCGTGGCCTTTAACATATTCCCCTCCAGCCAAGGTATTTCGGCAGACACAGTCGGTATGCTTGCTGTTTGGACGCATCCCAAGTAAGAGACCTATGATTTCTCACAGGAAGCCCTCCCTGTTCTCAGCAACTACTCCCCCATCCCCCACCACGCCCAAGTTTTGCCGTAATGATGTCATTGAGGCAATCGACCCCACCCCCCTTCACCACCCCCCCCCCCCCCTTGCCCCCCCCAACCCCACTGCACAGGTCTGGATAGAATAAGAAATTCCATATGAAGGGCAAACAGATGATTCCAATTACACCCAGGCCTCTTAATGTTATGTGAGTTGGGTAGAGGGGGCGGGGCGCAGTAACAGATTCAATATTCTGAATCAGGGCTGAGCTGACTTGGGGGGAGTGGAAGCAGGGCCTCTAAAAACCACTAAATAAGGACAAGAGGAATAAATGAAACCAAAAACAACACAGCTGAGCTGGTCAATGACGTGGTGACAGAAAAAAGCGCATTGTGACGACGACATGATACGGTCACTGCAGTGCGAGATTCACACACCCAGTGCGCTGACGTAGGTCACACGGGGATATCTGCCAAGGCACGCGTCACCTAAGATGCTCCAGGCTCATGCCAAGCCCCAAAATGCACTGCTCCAAGACGCATTGAGAGATCGGTTTTTGCTGCTCTTCTCACCGTGAGAAATATGCTCAGAAGGCCCAATTGGCTAACGTTCACACAGGTATGTTCTAAAAGGTCAAGAGTCTCGTGAAGAAGAAGGACGTGCAATCAGGGGTGTGCTGTTGGGAGTGCATTTTTTTTTTAAAAGGCTTTGGGGTTTATTTTGAAGAAAGTAAGTGTGGTGATGAACCTCACAGCCATCTGGAGCAGAATTCCCTCCTTCCTCCAAGCTCCTTGCTTTCATATTACTCCAACACCTCTCACCAATTCTGTCTCCTTCTCCCTGGCCCCTGGCTACAAACGGGAGGACCTCGCCGTCATTTATGAATTTCTGCCTGGCACACGCTGGAACCCCCCTCCCCCGACCCCGACCCCTACCCCCGGCTTTGAGCAGCTCCGAGAGGGAACATGCATGGATATACTGCACTCTCCTCCTGATGGCTTCTGGTCATTTTATGGGGGGGGGTTGCCTGTCATGGCCCGATGGATGAACTGTGAGGTGTCGGGGTGCCAGGGGGGATGGGTGACCAGATCGACGCAGCCTGGCTATGTCAGTAGAGCAGAGCGTGCGGGGGACATACCCATAGACAGCCAGCTTCAGGTCAGGAACACAGATGTTGTCTTCGCCGCAGTCCAGCAAGATCTGAGCCTGTGAGAGCAACGTTAAAAGGACACTTGGTGAAGGACATCAGGACAGTGATCCCATAGAAAGGATTTGGGAAGGGTGTTCAAAACCAGACCCAGAACAAATCCATGAGTGTGCCCCCCCCCCAAACAATGAAACACGACCAGAATCACATGGCCAAGACAAACAGCCCCCCGTTATTCCGGTGGGTAGGAAACAGGAAAACTGCTGAGACTTTCAACTTAATAAATCCTTTGATTTTACTTTTATTATTTCACATAATAAATGTCCTGGCACACTCAGACTGCATTCACCAAATGCACCTTATTGGCGGGGGGGGGGGGGGTATAGTGATTCACATTAATCCTCAGCTGAGCAGCATTGCCTACAGAAGAGATCCAGCTTCAGTGCACACTGCGTTTAAGGGAACGGTAGCCGGGACCACGTTCCCAGATGTCTTTCTGTTTGCAGGTCTGATGTGCTACTGTTCAACAGTGTCCACGTTGGCTTGGGCCGCGGAGAGCAGGACCCCAAGAGGGACAGCCGGAAACAGAGCTGAGACGGCAACGGCCAGAAAAGAAACGTGGCAAGAGCAGTTAGAAGCGGAGCCAGAAAAAGACAGTAAGAAGTTATAAAGAAAGCCAGTAAGCCTGGAGGTACAAGCACCAAGAGGCCAGAATCGGCCATTAGAAGAGACAGCGCGGCCAGTGAAATAGAGTCTGGTATGAGTAGAAACACATATTCAGAGTCTGCACTAGTGAAACACAGAGTCACCAGGACAAAGACAATTAGAGTCCGAGCCAGTGAAATCGAGTCAGAACTACAGGCTGAAACAAACACAGACAGGTCAACTAATTAATCTGCTGTAGGAAAGAACCCAGAACAGCGTCAACTCAAAAAGCAAAACCAAAAACGTTAGTGATTAACCCTGTCATCTTTAACTACTCTGCTGCAGGAACAACCTCTACATAACCAAAAATTGTTAGGAAGACGATGATGAACATGATAAAAGAAAGCGGGAAAATATTAGAAGAGCAAGGGTGTGGACTGAGAGCCAAGCAAAGTTCCTTCAAAGCTTTCAGGCTTCCCTGTAATTAGACAACTGGGAGGAGTGTAATTAGGGGACACGGCAACTTTTATCACCAGCATCGCCCATATAGGCATCATGTCCTGCCCATATATAATCATTCACAGAAAGAGAAAGTTATTTCAGATGCAGAGTACAGTCCGATGTGGGGGGGGGGGGGTGACTGGCAACATGCACCGCACAAGTGTGTCACACTGACAGGACCCGATACACCGAGACAGACGTCATTATTGTATAGGCATAAGAAAGGCCTTGTCACTGATAGGTACGTGTTCATAAGCGAAAGACAGCAGAGGGCACTTGCATGTTTTCCTGGCACTGCCGTACGGTGAGTTCTGCACATCTTCTCCACACTTGCATACCGTTACGCCACAGAGCAGCGTGCATGCTGAGCCCCGGCTCAGGGATGGGAGGGGAGCGTCAGCGAAGCACAAACAAATCGCTACCAGATGCCATCAGAAAGGCCCCACCCAAAAGTATCCAGTGGCCCCCGCTTTGTACTTCTCTGACACACCTCCGCCGCACAGGCTGTTTGAGTCAGCCCTGTGAGCTAACCTAGGTGCCCTCCGCCGTACAAGTGTCAAGTTTCCCTGTTTGAAAACTGCTTTCCAGACATTCTGAGTCAGTTCCCAGTTGTGCATATTAAAAATGGAAAAAGTGTACGCGATTCCTGCCGGGGAGCTGATTGGACATTTTTACACTTCTGTGAGGGAAGTTAGTCTCACGACAAGGTAAAGACCCATAAGAAATACCCTTAAAGGGTCCAGGTTGTTTTATAAGCTTTAAGCACAGAATGGTTTTCTCTGAGGTGGGGCATGGCTTAGGCATTCCATGTGTGGAAGGTCATGGGTTCAAATCCCATAAGTGGCAAAATAACCACATCTCTAATCTCAAGTTCCCTCCCTCAAACATTGTTTTGGGCAAAAGCATTTACTAAAATATAAATAAATCTTGAGTCTGTGGCCTCATGTCTCCAAGGATCAAATCCCAATATGTGTGCTTGGACGTTCTCCTTCTCTTGTGCAAGCTGACTGTTACATTCCAAAGACATGCAATTAGTTGAAAAGGCATCTCTGTTCTCTAAGGTGTGGGACAGTATATGAACCCTGTGACATACTGACATCCTGTCCTACATTTTACCATACATTTCCTGCGATAGGCTGCATGTTTACCCTGACTCTGGGCTGGATAAGTGGTTGAAAAGAGGATGGATGGATGGATGGAATCTCATCTCATCCCTCTAGCATTTGGGATGGGCTGAGATGAGATGATACAGGCTAGTGAACTGTCCTACCTTCTGCTCAATGAGATCGGGGGTCTGGTAGTTAAGGATGGGCCTCAAGCCATGGGAATCCACCGCAGCCTGGGAGTCCAGGCTGTAGTTGAGTGAGACATAGATGGGCGACAGCTTGTCCCGAAATTCTTTTTCCTCCTGGAAAGAACGGAGAAAGTGTTTGCCAGATTCAGACCACACCCCTACACACCCCGTTCCACTGGGATTCTGGGAGATGTCGGGCACCGACCCGTAGGTAGATCCTGGTCTCGTGGCACATGCGCGCCCCGTTGGCCAGCCGCAGCCTCTTCCACATGCTGGGCTGCTGCGTGTCAACAAAGAGGGCCCTCCTCACTGCCCCCTTCTGCCTCTGCTTCATGCTGTCCAGCTGGGCTTCTACCACAAAGTCTACACCACACACAAACGCAAGAAGCCGCTGGATTGGTAAGGAATTCCTAATATTACATAAAGCAACTTAGAAGATTTATTCATTTAATGAAAAGTAAATTCAGGTTACACTGTGTAAGGGAAACTTGGAGCTGAACCAGCAGGTTCTAAGCTATGGGTCTATGGCTCTCAGAACTACATACTACTGTAGAGTAATGCATAGCAAGTGTAGCAATTTTCATTTCATTAGGCTAGAATACACGCCGCTAATTTACCTTTCAACAAACAAATTAATTATTGTGAATTCAGGTGTATTTAATGCGTTGGAGGATGGCTGGGTCTGTGGGTGGGAGGGGGATTTACAGTATTTGTGTCAACTTACCTAAATCATCAGGTAGGTGTTTCCCATTGGCTGAGAGGCAGAAACTGAGGTTGACACTGGACACGGAGGGACAAAGACAGAAAAAATGTGACACTCTCCAAGGTACAGATAAATGCAAGCACCTAACTAGTGAGGCAATCTGCTTTGCTCGCCCAGCAACTGTCAAAAAATTAAATGGTCTATTTCACTAATCAAACTTAAGGAGTACAGAATCTATACAGGTGCATAGGGTCAGGTTAATGCTGGTCAGGCAGGACACCAGTTGCAGTGGGCTAGTTTACGCACCATGTCATCAGTATTGTAGCATTGCTTTCAGCACGGAGGGATGCTGAGAGCCTGTATAGACCAGCAAACTGCCAGTCACATTTTGTTACACCCGGTTCAGAAAGGAGGGGGCAGGCACATTGCCCAGGGCCACATGGGGGTTTGCCTTGATGTTTCCCAAATGTGCTCAGCTCAAACCAAGAGCCGAACTCTCCTTGTAGCCACCCACTTCTCCCACTAGGCCTGACACTCTATTCCTTCGGTTCCATGGCAATGCAAACCATAAGTAAGATATATATAGGACCTGCTTTCAGCTAATAGGTACACAGAGCTGACACTGGGTATGTTTCAAAGTCTGTAACCCAAACTGGTCTCAGTCTACTGACCAGTTAAGAGGAC
This sequence comes from Mormyrops attenuatus, assembly GCA_026777985.1. Taxonomy (NCBI): domain Eukaryota; kingdom Metazoa; phylum Chordata; class Actinopteri; order Osteoglossiformes; family Mormyridae; genus Mormyrops; species Mormyrops attenuatus. The sequence continues at coordinate 1,470,597 of JAODKC010000111.1, forward strand.
GAAAAAGGAATAGAGGAAGCGCACTAGTGTGTTAGAAGAGACACAAATCCTGTTTTCTGTGTCGATATAAATCTTTAATATATATGTACCAGTCTTTAGATAAAAATATTTTTTTCATTCAGATTTAAATTAAGTTGATCTTAAACAAATATTCTTGTCTGGTAAGTCAGACATGTTAATTAAATTTATTCTAAGATCCTCTCACGTACATCAACTGATATCACAAACCCCAGTAAGCTACTATTCCCCGCATGTTCCCATACTGGAGTCTTGTTCCCTGAAAATTGGCCTTGCCTTCTCTTTATTCCTTTATTCCCATCATGTAATTTCCCCGGTGCTCAGACTCATGCGTCATTCTGTCAATATCAATGACCCTTCACAGTTTTTAACAATACCAAAGGAGAAACTCTCTTTGCTGTTTCTGTTGACTCAACTGATCTACATTTTCCAATAAAGAATGAAAATTGTGATATATCATTGATTCTACATCTTTACATTTGAAATCAACATTTAAACATGTATGGCATGGAAAATCATGTCCCGTATGGCAGCTAAAATCTCATACTACTGCTGACAAGGCCAAGTACTATGGCAGATATTAGGCAACAATTTGAGAGATGTACTTGAGATGAGACCCACCCATCTCCCTACACCTCCAAAGTTGTTTATCAGTCACCTTTCAAACCCACGCTAGTGAATTGAATGGAAAGTAGGTTTAAACAAGCCTATGACCCAGAGTCACTCCAAGACCTCATTCGCATCCATCCATCTTACAACTGTTTATCCAGAACAGAACCACAGACTTTTTAGGGTAATCAAACACAAAACAATCCAACCATGTGATGCATTTAGTTGAGGCTCACAGTAAACTGGGCGGCGAAGAAAGCCAAGAGTCGTGTCTGAGAACAGAGAGTAGGGTTCTGGCCGTACCAGGACACAAGGACAGTCTCATTCCCCCGCGAGACGATACAGCTCCTCTCTTCGGGGTTGATCATGGTGGGGAACACCAAAAGGGAGACACTGCTGTTGACAACAGGTCGTGCTCTGTGGACGACAGACAGAACAAGGATAACGCCCCCTTGAGCCTAAACCTCATGCCTGACCAAAACAATAACAAAACATGAGAACTGGCTTCTCTCTGCTAACAGCTGCAATAATGTAAAACAACCATTTCACAAAATGTCCATACCATTACTAATCATAATATCAGTAATAAAATTGTATACTATGTAATATACTATATACGATAAATAAAATTGAATTTAATAAAAGTATTATTATATCCATCAATCTATAACTGCATATCTATTATAGGATATTTATTTAAGCAATTGATATTAGTGTGATGCATATTTATGTATGTAAATAATAGAAATTATATTTTAGCTTTAGCACACTTAATGTGACAAGTTGCTGAAGTGATATAAGTAATATTTTACCTGTAAAGAATAGCCTTATCAACTCCAAATGCACCTACTATGAGATCTAAGGGGGGGAAAAACATACACAAAATTTTTTTTGTAATATTTCACGAACAGGTCCCCATTTAATGAGTATGATGATAGTAACTGCACTTGTATCTTCCCTCTGTGCAGCCTGCAGTGGCTTGACCCCTGCACTAATTTTTAAAAAAATATTTTGCAGTGTTTAGCAGTTTCCCGTGGTTAGTCAGCTTGAGAAAAACCAACACGACCCAGTGTACAACACAGACCTTTTAGGGCAGTGCTCACCTGGGTATCCGTTCATGTCTAGGTCCTTGTTTCCGCGGATGGCATAGCCAAAGCTGGCAGGAAAGGTGCTCGAGGCCCATTGGCCAGTGAGGACCTGAGAGGGCGTGTCCTTGACCCCTCCTGCATAGCCATTATAGATGAGGACCAGTCCTTGCTGTTCCTCACCCCCAAAAGGACAGCTGATGGCTACATCTGGTGCAGAGAGAAAAGAAGGATTGAAGACTGACAATGCCTGGCAACCATCCTAATATCTCCTCACCACCCATACCCCTTCCAACCTTTCCAAGACTGCTTACCATTGAATCCATCCTGGTTGAGGTCTCCCAGGGGGGCGATGGAGGTTCCAAATCTCCCAAATATCTGTGTCCCAGTTAGATGGGGGAAGACAGGCTCAAAGTCCAGGGGGTGTCGTTGAAGATAAAGGTAGACGCGGCCTACCTCCTCCAGCCGCCCATCCGATCCACGAACCATAAACATGGGGGCTCCCACCAAAAGATCATCCAGACTGGTGGAAGAACAGCATCGTCATGCTTCAGTGTTCCACTCATACCCCGGTGTCTCATTCACATTTCAGTGTATTGTTCAAACATCATTATCTCATTCATACATCAGTCTCATTCATAACTTAGTATATTGTTCATACATAATTGTCGTTTTGCCATCTCAGTGCCTCATTTAAACTTAGCTGACTCAATATCTCCTTACAGCGTCACTGTTTTTACCTTTATAAGACAGTTATAACTTCCTCTGGAAAATAATCAGTGAATGAAGAACAAAGTCCTATTATCTGGAATATCTGGCAATATTACGGTGCCTTTAAAGTTTGAAAGAGACTGTATTCGAAGTGCTTTACTAGTCAGTCTCTGCTTCCGGTCCAAGAAGGCCTGTGACAGTAAGACTCTGCCTTATGCTCTCTTATCCAGGGTGTTGAAAACTAGCTTGTCTACTTACTCACCCATCATTGTTGATGTCAGTGGCTGCCACAGCGTAGCCGAAGTAGGAGCCCATCTGGAAAATATTACAGCAGACATCACTGTCCAGCCCTCTTCAGGGATATAAGAGTACCCCTCCCTCTTTTAGCTGTCCCACCAGAAGCCTCCCTCCCCCAGTCCACTCCAATATCCACCCCTCTGGCCACCCAGCTGACTCAAGCTTAACAACGGTTTACCTCATCCCAACACAGAGAGATAACAATTTACACAGCAACTTTTCTGATGTATAAGGGAGGAAGATTTCTTCTAGAAGGATATATCAACATGTTACGCTCTCTACGAGCAAACGTGGGGAGCAATAGCTAACAATAATCTCCCAACAGTGAAAGAGTTGTAAAACAGTCTGTCACTGCCATTTTTGAATCTGCTAACAGTGTTTTTGTTTCAGTATGATCCATTTTGGCCTTTTGGCTGCATTCTGCATATAGCTTTTTTGCTGTTGATTTGGCTGTTGAACTTAAATGATCCTAAGTCAAAATTCCTTTACCCTTTAGGTAACCAAACAGACTTTTGTTTTGTTTAGCCAGCAGATGCAATCAGCATGTTCAAAGGACCATCAAGCTATACTTTGGATGAGATTTCCGACATGCCATCCAACAAATCCCCTCTCCCCTCACAGAAACAAACAAATGTAAATCTTCTGTCATTTATGATACATCAGATCTCCTTGGTTTAGGGGTTATTCTATAGGCGACAACAAAAACAAAATCAATTCAGAACAGGTCATCCAACAAAACTGCACACCACAAATGACCCATTCATTCCATGAAAACTTGTCATTGCAGGGTTAAAATGACACTGGAGTTTACCCTGGATCAAATGCCAACGATGCTAATGTGCCCCTTGTCACAAATGGCTATGCTTTCAAAATAAACAAGAAAAGCAAGGTTACAAACTCACCTGTTCACCCGTGATGTTAAGCACTGACTTCATGTTAGTTCCATTCAAAATAGACACCTGGGTGTTAGAGTAAATACATGAACACATGCTTCCCAAATCACGTGTGAAAATGATTCCTTGCGCTCCCTAAACCACTCTTTAACAGTTCGAGCCTTAAGAATCTTGGCATTATCATCCTGGAATATGCCCATGCCTTTAGGTAAGAAAAAATCCCTTGATGGGATAACCTGGCCATTCAGTAGATTCAGGTATTCAGCTGACTTCACCTTATTGCTGCATAACGTTGCTAAGCTTTAATGAAGATACTATCATTGGCTTTTAAGCACCTGCTAATTAAATTCAAGCAGTGACTTTTTTGGCCAGGCAGTGTATATATATATATATATATATATATATATGATATATATCATTTAAATATATATATATCTGTGTGCATACACACACAGGTACATTCAGGGTAGTAGTTATACAAATACATACATATAAGGCATGGTACAGGTACAACATACATTAACAAGAATTATGTGGTATATTGCTTTGCTTGAGGTAGTTTTGCGTTTCTTGTTTACTATAACAAATATTAAAGAATCCTTACTAAACCATAAAGCATGATTCCTTTTGGGACACCAGCCACAAAATCTGCAGGAAAAATAAAAAGTGAAGGTGAAATGACATAATCAGTTACAGCAGAGCATTGAACATTTACTGGGTTCATGAAACAAGTTCTGGTTGGCATATAAATGGAGTTTACTTCAACTCGAAAGTAGTAAAAAAATTAAATAGGTAGTTGACTGACTAATATGACCACCCCATAAACACCAGTATCCATGGCGAGGCTTACCTTCTTCCATATCACCACTGAATTCCCCTACTGCAACTGAGTAACCTGGAAAAGAAGACTATGGATGTCACATGACCCATGCACCTTGGTGAATGCAAACCCTGCAGGCATTAAAATAATGCTCGGCCAGACCAGCATACTTCCTGGCCAGAAATGGCCATTTAATTACTTGCAGGTGGAGCTGAATTTGATTAGCGTACCAAGGTAGCTATCATCATAGTGTCCTTGTGCCTGTCGAGTCTGAGTTTGCCCCGTAACAGACAACAGGAAGTATGAAGGGTAGTAGGCCTTGACGATTTCCTCCTTTGTGGCAGCAATAAGCTGACCTGGGAAGTGTAAAACAAAGGCCTTTATTCCCCCCCCCCGCAGGTGGTCCGGTCTCATTTACAGTTTTGTTTGCCGTTCGCTGCAAACACATTAGCCACATATGCTATCATCACCTTGCCAGTAGTAGCTGCCTGGGCCTCCAAGAACCACCTTCCCACTCTGAAAGACACAACACTGTAAAACTAGGGAACCACGCTCAGCATCTTTCACATTTTCGGCAATGACCAGCTGGAAAATATCTAGCACGAATAGTCATAACTTACCTTAGTGAAGTCAGCACTGAATCCCCCTTGACAATAGCCCTGGCCACCAGGACCATGTATTTCTGAGCCATAAGAAGAGGAGAACTAGATCAGCACCAGATCATTGGGCTGAAACAATCTCCAGCATGCCGAATGTAGTAAATTCAGATACTGTAAGTGAGGACTACATTCCGCAGTCAAAGCATACCTGTGCGGCATGGGGCATACTCCACAAATTTAGAAAAATTATCTACAGAGAGGTAGCAGGTTCCTGTTGCGTCAGACTTGGGGATGTCTTCTTCTGTTCTCCAGTAATAGCGAGGAGCACAAGCCTTTGACACATTCAGAAAACAGATAGAGGTTAACGGTTCATGTAGTAACTCATTAAAATTAATTTTACACAGCTGATGCCACTACACGATAATTTAATTTAAAATATTCAGCAGATTTTGTAGATATAGAAAACTGTAATTCTCAATTCTTTATAATTCTATAACTTTATATAATTAACCTTTACATAATTATAAACACAGAAACATTGTATAATAAAAACCATATAAATTAGGCTGACCTTGGTCATAAACGCGCTGGTTGACCAGTTGGACTTCAGGTTACCAAAGAAATCCGGTATTAAAGATTTATACCTGAATGAGTTATCTTACCAGTATTGTGCTTCCGTGGGATCTCACTGTGGCACCAAACCATTGATGGGACTTAAATTCCACTTTTAGATCTGTGTCATTGACATGGTAACTGCGATCTCCTGGACGAAAGAAACACAGGCTTAGATCTGAAATAGACTGAGCAATGAGGATGGTTGCCTGTACATAATCTATGAATACAAATTTTTGTATCTTCCTCATAGACAATGTATTATTTTCACAATGAAAAGTGAGGTCTAAATTAAACAAAAGTGAAAACCTCCAAAAATCTAATGATAACCATACATAAATGCTGATGGTTCTGAGCAAACACCCACATAGCCATGTTGGTCCTATATCTGCACCACTTTAAAATATAGGTCATCATTCGAGAAGTCTGTATGGCCAGAGATCTGCATGACAACATGAAGGAAGTAGATAGAAAGCAGTGTGTTTTTGGAACAGTCCAGTGGGACCGACTTGTGTGTAGCAACCAGCCATGTACACAAGCAGAAACAAGCCATAATTACAAGCATGCTACAGAAGAAAATATGCCATAAAGCAGAAGACGTGACGAGGGCTGCATTACATCATCCAGCTGGCTCTCCCAAAGGCCAGGGGCGGCTCATTCCAGCATGTTATCAAGCCGCCCAAAACAAACAGGGTCCCTGACTCATAGCCTTGCTCACAGCCTCTTGTCAGTCAGCCTTCTCAGAAAACTCCCTCCTCTCCATTCCTAAACTTCCAAGAGTTTCATGTAGCTTTTTTACTGACATGAAGAACATCTGCAGTATCGTCAACTCAAGCCCAGGGAGACACATGACTATTGGTCTCAATGGACGGAGGTCCTTTCCAGATGGACACTGTTTGTATGGGGAAAAACAAAGCTGGATCACAGCCCCCCCCATGGGAAGGTCATTTTTTATGTTAGGTGGAGTTTGAGAGGGTGTATTAATGCAAGTGGTTTGAGCAAATCTCATAGGTTATATGTCACAAATCAAAATGATAACCCTAGAACAAGGTGAGACTTCTTGCAGGGATTGATGTATCCGAGAATTTGTCCTCTGAACACTTTGTTACATGACAAGCTTGAGCCATACTGAAAAAATCAATCGTTTTCAACCCTGGTTTTGATAGCTAGTTCTTGTTCTTGATAACTTGATAACAAGCAATTGATTACTATTGATTGAATAAATAAATAAAATCCAATTAAACTGAATGGCCTATCGTGCTGTGTTTGCTCTGTTGGTGATGAGTACTTACAACGTGCTTTATAAGAAAGTCACTGGCATTTCTTCTGTAAACATTACCTGCATGTTTTAAGTCAAATAGTATTTGGCCAAGTTCCTAAGTTTGGCAAAAACAATAAAGCTACAACAATAAAATCAGTTTGCTTGTAAAATAAACACTCATTATTAGAGAACCAAACTTGTTTGCATTTCCGCTCTCTCTATCCACATCAAACCAACAAACAAACCTCCTTCAACCCCCTGTGAGACTTGCCCTTTGAACTGTGCAAGAGAGCTTGGGGGGGGATGTTTGTGTACAGGCGGCTTAGATAAAGTCTTGCAACAACAGCAAATGGCAAAATTCAGTCATCGAGTCAGCGCCCCCCGGGGTCGTGTTTGTGAGGTGGAGGGCTTTGACTTTTGGGATGTCTGACACGAGAGCGTATCAGCTCCTACTTATCAGATCTAAGTTGAAGAAAGGGGTGGGGAAGCCGCCTTCCCTAATGAGTCTAGCCTAAATAAAGAGGCTATTTCAGCAGCCCAGTAGCTGAACTAAACTCTCGGTCGGCACGGTCTGCAGCTTTAGACCTCTTTTGTAGGTGCCTAAGGGAGAATGTCTATTATTGAGGCAAAGAAGAGTTTACCGGCTTCTTCTAAACATCTCTTCCTTTTTTCAAGCAGGGAAACACTCGAGGCTGGTGTGGTTGCTCACTGGGTTATACCAGTATTTCCCAACCTGCTCCTCTGTGACCCCTATACAGTCCACGTTTTTGCTTACTGGAACCTGGGAGGAAGCAAAAATGTGGACTGTCTGGGGGTCCCTGGGGAACGGACTGGGAAACACTGGGTTATACTGTTGCCTCACACTTTCAGGGTTTGCATGTTTACTCTGTGTGAAACGGATTGGAGTTAGGCCCAAAGATATGTTGTTAAAAATAATTAGTGATCTTAGATTGTCTATAGAATGCAGTGTGTGTGTGTGTGTGTGTGTGTGTGTGTGTGTGGATTAGGTTTTTATTACATTGTGGGAACCAAATGTCCAATCAGAAAAGTAAAAATGCCGAAAGTCTCGTATTTTGTTTGGTTACTTATGGTTAACGTTACGGCTTGGTATGGCGTTAAGATCGTCAGGCTGTAATTATTGTTTTCCCCAGAGAAATGAATGGAGTGTCCCCACAAAGACATAATTACAAACCTGTGTATGTGTGTGTGGGCGCGCGTGTGTGTATGCGTGTGTATGTGCCAGCGGGTATGCCTATCCTTATGGGGACACAATGTCCCCATAACGTGATAAATATCCGTTTTTTTCCCTTATGGGGACCGGTTTCCTAGTCCCCATAAAGGAAAACTCTATTTTATAACAATCAGTGACTGCTATGAAAAAACTAAAAACTCTTGTATTTTGTTTGGTTACTTATGGTTAGTCAGGGCTGGATGGGGGTTAAGGTCGTCATAGTTAGCGTTAGCATTTTACCCATAGAAGTGAATGAGCGGTCCCCATAAGGATAGGTATACCTGACGTGTGTGTGTGTGTGTGTGTGTGTGTGTGTGTGTGTGTGTGTGTGTGTGTGTGTGTGTGTGTATTTGTGTGTGTATTTGTGTGTGTGCACCTTTGGATGGGATAGTATTTTGCCCAAGATGTTTTTGCTCCTTCCCAGCTACCTGCCAGACAGTCCACATTTTTGCTCCCTCCCAGGTCCCATTAAGCAAAAACATGGACCCTATGGGGGTCCCCAAGGACCACGTTGAAAAACACTGACCTAGGGGATCTACAATAATGCTTACTTTGTTTCCAACATCTAGTCAAGAAAACCATTCTAGGATATATATAAATTAAGAATGGATCTGGAAAGCTGTGCAAAACACCTTCCCATTGCATATTCCAAGGAAAGCAGGTCGAAAACGGGTTATAAACTTCACACAGATTCCTATAGTACAACAAATAGGTTGAAATGAAAAACAGCCCTAAAAAGCAAACAACTGCTTTCACTGATTAAACCCCTGAAGATCTTAGGAAAGGCTTACCTTCAGTATCAAATTCAATGACAGTGCACTGTGACTGAAATCCACTCCAGGGGCAGAAGTACACAGATCCACCCTCTATGATGCTTAATTGGCTGGTGTTGGCTTTGGGAGCACCGACCAAAATGCTGACACTGCAAGGAATGACATTGACAACAGTCAATGATAAACGCAGTACGTTTTCTGCTTGGTTTAGTTAAGAAACAGGCTTAAGTTATATTCCATAATTAAATTAATAGAGCAAAAACTTTTTTGACTACTGGATGTTGATATTCCTAGTCTCAAGTAGACTTATTCAACACCATCAGACCTTTGACATCACTGTTGCTATATCTGGAACACTGATTATCAGTAGGCAAACACGTTACCCAGTAACACATTGCTGACCTTGTGTGCTACGCCACCTTCTGTGGTCAAGGGTCAGCCCAAATGTCCTGACAAAATTCATGAGCTGAGAATTACAGAACTCAAGGACACATCAGCCGCTTGCTAACCCCAGGCTGGCTTAAGCAGATATCAGCAACAGTTTTTACGCAATCAATAGCACATGGTCACCTTCCAGTTAAAGTGTAGTGCCATAAAACATGGCCTTTTTGTGGATTTGTCAACACTTGCCTTAATTGCTTAGTGACCCAAAATAAGCACAAGTTGTTTTTTATCCTGGAAGAGCAGATGATCATCATGAGGAGGTGATTGCAGGAAAGTACAACAAGGTCCTCCAGGGTACACACTTACATTTGAGCAGCTCTCAAGCCCTCTCACAGTCTTCGCTCTTTAGGAGAAGTGAGGGAGAGGTTCACTTTAAAACAATCACTAAGATCCCAAAGAGATTTTGACAGTTCAGTAACAATTTTCGCAAGATGAAAGAAATTACTAACTGGATAAACTGGATGTGATGTTTATTTGTTTATTCCTAATAGCTGTGACAACCTGCCCTGTGGTTGAAGTCTCTGATTCATGTCAAGGCTCCTCCGTTTTTTAAGGAGCAAAACTAATGTCCCTCCATTTCCCTGCATCCCAGGGACTACAGTTCCATTTAAAGGTTTGTTTCAACTTCTGAAACTAAAAAGCTGATGTGCCACTAGATCTATCTAATCCAGACTCACAGAGCAGAGACTGAATTTGTTTATACTTAGTATTCGTCAAAGACACCAATGATCTTCACCAAAACTTGAGTGACCCTCCTTCAAAAAGTTCATAAGCCTTGTGGGCCACAGGAAAGATCCAAGGGTGCACTACAAAGCCAGAGATTAGGCTTCTCAAACTAATTTTGCAGCTGAGCTGGACTGTGAGGTTGGTATTTTGTGGCTACCACAATCAAAACAAGAGATGCTCAAGGCAAAACAAATTAGAGGAGGTGTTACAGCAACCTCTTCACTTTCTGACCCTGACCTTTTCAAACTAGATAACAAGGGGACAAAACAGCAGGTCTGTTTTCCAAGATAAAAAACAGCCTTGAAGTTTTGACGGTGTTCCGTTTTCGGGCTAAACCCCAGCCACTGAAAGGTCTGGCCAGCCCTGGTTATGAGTAATGACATTCGCAGAAAAGTCTAGCTGTCACTCTCTCCCACTCTGACATTCTGGGGCCCGGATGTCTGGAAAGTAAGGAAGGAGTCTCCGTGGCATGGCTGGCGGTGTCTCAAACGGCATGAGGCCCCAACATCCCCCAAGCTGGAAACCCCTTCACCTTTGAAACCCCTAACATCCTCCTAAGTCTGCTCTAACCCTAACTGTAAGCCATCAAAGTCCTTTGCTCATTTCCAGCAGGCAGGAGTGATAAACCCTTCCAAGAAGCATTGTAGTTCTGTCCTTTGCTGCTCCTATAGCTTCAGCTGACCAGGGCCAAATGCTGCTTCCAGAGGAATTACTTCAGACTTCCACATATAGATTTAATAGCTACAATACATGTGATAACTTGTATCATTTCTTAATGTATACATTAAGAAAGCAAAGCTAGACTTGTTTTCATTGCACTGTATTATTTCTTTACTTTTTCACTCATTGCCAAGTTCCACCTCTGTTCTGTTCTAAACATCTTTATCTGAATGAAATAACTAAACTAACCTTTGCTATTTTTCAACAAAACCTCTCTCCAAAACTGTGCCAAGATTTTAATCAAACCAAACATGGCAAATGCTTTAATCAGCATAACGGAAACACTTCTGGGACAAGACCCCTCCCCTCAGTCCTACTACACCGGGCGATAAAAATCTGTGAGTAGCTCAGATGAAAGAAAATTGGAATTTAATGGGTTTTATCACTGCTGAGCATCTCTCTGGCCTCCAGGACCAACCCTATGGCCCTACTAGAGGGCAGCAGAATGAGCTTTTGGAATCAAATACTGGTAAAAGTACAGAATAAGGCACAGTCGGTGACCAGGCGCAAGACGTACATCTAGTCTGCCACAACCTCAGAGTGTGAGAGAGTGCCAGGATGGAAGCTTAAAGCAGTTGTGGTCGGATGTATTTCACTGTGCCAGTGGCTTCAAAGCAAACACATGGCAACAAGTGCCATTATCTCCATTAATGAGGCGAAGGTTTACAATCGTAGCCTTAGATGTAACTGATGCAGTTGCGAGGTCTTACTGCATCTTTTAACACCCAAGCAGGCACAATCCAATCAGACTGTTGGAAATGGACATTAGCAGGCCACTGCATCATAACTTCTCCCAGCGTCTGTCTGGACCAAGGCTGGGAAAAGACTGGTGGTTCCTCAGCCCAGCACCTGAGGTGAAGGCCATACTCACTTCCAGGACCCAGCAGAAGTAGGCCCTGCTTTTCAGCTATTCTACTAAACTGAGGAAATCTTGCACTAGAACTCTGCCTCGCTTCTCATTCACCAGTAAAGACATCAGGGCCGTGTTTATGGAACCCATGAGTAATTTCCTTGGGGGAAGGGAGCGAGCTGACGGAAAGCCATTTTGAGGTCTGAACCTCGACGCTTGTAGGCTGGTGTGCAGTGGCCACCTACAGCTTCAGGAGGTGGCTGAGGGTTTCTCTCTTAATTGTTTGGGCTGGGAGATGATTATGGTGAGAAAGCTGCTTCACAAGCATATGGGACTGCCTCGTTAGCGGCACACTGTACGTATACGACAATAAAAGAGGTCTAATAAATGGCACTCATTCTGATTTGTGGGAAAATTAAATTAACAACTAGCAAATAAAATAACCCAAATTTAACTCTCCACTGCAGACACTGAGGGAAATTGCTGATGTCAGCTTGTCTGCTACTCGGCAGTTTACAACCAGGGTTAAAACAGGTAATCAAATGCCTAATCAAAAGTTTAGCTCCTGTTAATTAAAGGAACTTTTCCCCCTTTTTCCACTCTTAATGGTCTTCAGCTCAGCTAAAAAGCTTACACTGCTCACACGCTACACTAATCGCTCAAAGCTAAAACGAGCCACGAGCTTGTAACTGTGCTCTCCACTCTGCCGGGGTTAGCACCTATCATGTCAGCTGAATATCACAACAGCAGAGAAAATATGGCTGATACTCTGATGCCCAAAAAAGGGGAAATAAAGACTGACACTTTGCAGTGATGCTGTGTGAGTGATAACACAAGCCACCGGCTGGTTAACCTATGCCAGTCAACTCATGAAACACAGTCAAACGTCAAGGCTTACAGTTATGCTCAGTGCAGCCACCATCTGACTTAGCAGCAATGCTCCTGTGTTTCTATGGAAATAGGAGCTTCTCATTGGCTGCATCCTTTCTCTGCTTGGGGGGGTCAGGCAGGGTACTAACAAGACACACTGGGCCATGTGCCCTGAGACCAAAAACTGTTAAGAGAGAAGGAAACCTGGATAAGCAGTACCAACACAGCCAACCACAACCAAGACCAAACCCGTTCTTTGGCTTCTGTTAGAACAGGTGAGGTCAGTTTGAGGAGCATGCCCTGGTACAGCGCGTTGCCACACCCACCCATGATGAAACACCTCAGGATCTTGGTTGGTGACACCCCCAAGGCCAACACCCGGGCCAGTCCCAAATTGCTGCAGCCAGGTGTTACGTGGGTGTCCCCTTGGCCTATTCCAGCTGTTTGGGTTTTCATTAATGAGGATCCTGTGACCTGGATCACCCCCAGGGAAACGTTCCACATGGCCATAGTGCCGTAAATGATGCTCGATCACAATGCAGGTAATGTGTCTCATTCAGGACTCCCTGAGCATCTGCTCGTTCAACACAAAGTCAAACCCAGTGGTACCCAATGATAGTCCGAAGAGACACAGTACCAAAGGAGTCCAGTCTTCATCTTAGGTCGCCGGATAGAGTCCAGAGTCTCGCAGCCAAACAGCAAAACAGGGAGCAACAGGACTCTAAAGACTTGGACCTTCGTCTTGGAAAGATATCGGGAGTGCCACACATCCCTTTCCAGGACGGACCTCATGACCCCCCCATGTACTCTCCCAGTCCGTCTACTGGTTTCATAGGAAGAGTCACCAGAGACATGAATGTCGCTGCCGAGGTAAGTGAACCTCTCGATGCGGTTGACATTCTCCATGCACAGATTGCTGTGCCCAAAAGGTCATTAAAGGCTTGGATCTTTGTTTTTATTCAGAACACTAGCAAACCCAGACACACAGTCTCTTCGCTCAGTCATGTTAGGACCATGGAAACTGAATCACAAGCGCCCCTGTATGACATTAGGAGTCCCATAAAAAACCAGGATATCCACATAAAACAAGGAATCACAGTTACACCTGCCTGCATCACCCTGACATCCAATTTCAACATGAAAACAAAAATTCCAACAAAGATGAAATTCCAGAGGCTTAATTTTTAGTCCCATAACAAAAGCTTTACCTCTATTTGTGCACTGCGGTAGCATCCATCTTACAAACAACCCAGCAACTTTAACAAAGAGACATTTACATACCTTTGAAAGGACATTTCTATCAGAGCCATACTACATAAAAAAGAGAGAATGGAAGAAAGCAAGCACAGTGAATCACAGCCCCCCTTCCTACCACGAGAGGGATATTTTCAGCCAGAAAGGCCATTGGCTACAGAGACTGACCAACACAGGGCGGTGCCTTCATTTGAGCAGACACCTGGTGTGGGCCCCATCCAGCGGGGGAAAGCCAGCGTAGAAATGTCCTGTTAGAGAAATTTCATTACGTAATAGGCGCTTTCCACTCAACCATCTTGAAAAACCCCTCAATTACCTACTCTGGTGTGGCTCCAGTATCACATTTTAGTTATTGGAGTTTAGTTCTTTGTTAGCTAATACCATCATTAGTTTTACAACCATAATATTTTTTGTTACATTTTTTAAAGCAGGAAACCAATACAAATTGCAGCCGAGTAACGGATCTTGAGCCAACTGGCTCACAGTAAAAGTGAAGGAGCTCAGCTTCCATGAATCAGCAAGGCTAGCTCACTGCTATGGTTCGTTTACCAATCATAACGAAAAGCTAGATTACTCCAAGCTAAAAAACATTTAACCAGCAAACACATGCTAACCCAGCAATGCACACACTGCTGTATAAAACAGAAGCACACATCAGTCTTTGTGTCTGTGGGCTTCTGTCCAGTCCTACCTGGACAAAACATGGCCTTTGTGTCAGCGAGCAGTCTGGGGAGAATTTGAGGAGAAACAGACATCTTGGATGTCACTCCAAAAAGCCCAAAATCGCCAACTTTTTATGTTCTCATCAGCACAGGCCAGTTTCTGTCTTAATCAAGGAAAGGTGAGGCTTAACAGCCAAATATATTATACATGGATGATCAAAGACAGTATACAATGAAGGGAAAGATAAGTTGGAAGTTTTCTTCCTCATAATGGCATACCCCATTATAGCCTACTCGTTTAGCCAACGTCACAGACGAAAACGACTCACTCCACTGTGGTTATGAGCCACCCTCCAACTCAGTAATTTCCAGGTATGATACATGAATCGGTTCCATTCAGGACGTATACATGTCCAGAGTCAGGAAACGGCAAAATCACCGCAGATCCATCACACACAACCCGTTCAAACTCCTCCCCTCTGGCAGGCGCTACAGAGCACCGTACGCCGAAACAACCAGACACATCAACGGTTTCTTTCCACAGACCATCACTTGGATGAAGACTTAAGAGTCAAGGACAATTCTGTGCTATAATCTGCTGTCACCCAGCATCCACCATACTCCATGCATGTATAGTAAGCAGCATATTTGCGCTCTGCACCTTTGCACCGAGGCCCATTGGCCTAAGCCTCTTCTGTACATACTGCACTGTTTGTTTTTGAGAGTCTCATTTCTTGCTGTATGCCTGACCTGTATCAGCACATTGAGAGTGACGGAAAACCGGAGACAAATTCCTTGCATGTGTTAACATACTTAGCCATTAAAGCAGAAAACTAGCCGATATGAATACATCTTCAACGTAATGGAAAAAGGTAGATATTGTCTCAGAGTTCAGTGTCATGTTCTAGAATAGGCTTTTGAATAACTGCCCTAAATCACCAAATTCTCTCAGTCCGGCTGAACATTTCTGTCATACCAAGCAAGATCTCCCCTTTACGTGGCCAACAGTAGGGTGTTTTTTTGTGGGGAATGAACAATAGATAATACCAGCCACTTTAGCTACTCTTTGAATCAAAAATGTGACCCTGGTTCCCGTATTTGTTGAGTCATCAACCCATTTTGTTCAAATCCCACCCCATGTTCCATTTCAGGAAAGTATTAACACAGAGATTATTTATAGCATTGTACGTTTGACCATGCAATGTGACCAAAGCTTATGTCATGTTAAATACTGTTGCACAATTGCACAATACACAATAGAATCACAACCAGGGGTTAGGGTTACTGTTTTTGCAATAAAACCATTTTTACACAGACGAATTTCACAACATATTGTGCTGAAATACAACACGTTGGGATGGTGAGAGTGATTTTTCTGCGTGTACAGGGAGCATTTAACCCGTTAGATCCAAAGCAGCCTTCTAACACTGATTGCTTCGTTACATACAGACTGATGTGAAACACCAGAAATGTGACAACCATGAAACAAAATCAGCTTATTATTAAACTCATCTATCTCCATAAGAAAATGTGAAAATGTAAAAAGAAGTTCTTCTGTTGGTCATCACAAATAGGGAAGAAAACTGAAAAACTAAGGCAGGAGACGGCATTGCAAACACAAGCCAATGTCAGAATCCAGGATAAAACATTTTTTTCTGCATTGTTATGGCCCTGGAATGAACTAAGGGGTCTAAACATTGGGCAGTAAAAGTCTATATTTGTGGGAGGCTAGATTAGAATCGGCACAATTGCTGCATTTAACCCAAGTTGAGCCACATTAGAGATTAAATCTACCTATCCAGAGAGCAGGGCAATCACGAACAAAGCCGCTCCACACATCTCTGCCAAATCAGCCCCAGGCAGCCCACAAAACACCATGCAGAGCCGGAGCCCACACGCTCAGCTTCCTTTCCCATGTTCCCTCAGCACAGCTCCAAACTCCACTCAGCAGGCTGGAGTCCACCGCTCCATAGCCATCACCCCACGGGCCAAATGTGGAGTGTCACAGCTGTTTTCACCGCCACTCTAATGGAAGAGTATATGGTGTCGTTTTCCCACTTCAACAAATAAAGGAGAGAAACAACAAGTGACTGCTACAAATTAATAAACATGCAAGAAAGGTAAGTAGCTTCAGGCTTGAACGAAACATTGCCCATTTCCCAGTTTTTTTGACGACAAGTCACTGTGTGGTGCAGTACAATTGTGTAATCCAACACAAATCGTCCGGGGCCTTGTGACCTTTGTCTGCAAAAGCCGCTTTATAAATAAATTTTACTTACTTACAAAAGTTTTGCTGTGCCATTGAATTAATGGAGTAAAATTATGCCGCTTTACATGCAGCATGACGTCCGGTCAATGAGAATGAGTCCTCCTGGTAACAATTATATTCATGTCACTGGCGCTGACGGACAGAGGCGACAGTCAAAGATGTGACGTCACACGTTAACAGATATAGAAATATTTATGCCAATAATATTTATGCGAGTGGGTGCCATTGTTTCTCACAAATGTTGCCCATTACTGTGAAAGAGACCCAATGTCTAAGCAGGAATTTCTCCAAAATGAGGATACTGACAAGTCAATGACTGCTTGAGACTTTAGCACAGTGGTGGATATAAACACCACTGAATTGTTAATTGTATGAAGGAGAGGTTTTACAAAGAACAGTAACATTTCACTGAATGTATTTCTGGTGGGTCAGCGTGGATATTCATTACGCAGACAATATGAGTCTTGTTCTCCCGGTATCAGTCATGCCTTGGGCAGTGTGCGCCTCAGCAGGTTAGCGATCTCAGTCTGTTCTGAGGGTCAAGATCTCATTTTTATCTCTGCTGGGCCCTTGAAACAGGCCCTGAACCCCAACTGCTCCAGGGATGCAGGCGGGCTCCGCATTCTAATCCTCACTTGCACGGATCCTTAGACAAAAGTGTCTGCTAAATAAATAAATGTGACAAGAATGAGTGCAACCCACGACCTGTAGAGGTTTGGAATGATTGCCGCTGCTTGTAATGCGTATCGCTGAGCATTATGTAGTATGTTAAAGGCAAATTGTCCTGATCCACACAATCTCAGAAGACAGCCATCCCTATCAGATCACTAAAAACAATGCATGAGTAACCAGGGATCTTGGTTTACGACACTGCAAAGCATAACAAATCTGATTCCCCATTGCCTCACACTTCCTAGTCTAGGCTACACACCTGTGTCAAGTGGCCTGCACAAGCGCAGTTTCTCTGTCCTAAAGACAACGGAGCTCATACTGGCTGTGGCAGCTCAGTCTCCACTGCTGAGGACTGGGGTCAGACAGCCCTTTCCCTCAACCTCATCACTTCACAGCAACATTGACTGCTAGCTGGGCATCCACATGGCTGGGAATTCAGACGGTTGAGCCGATGGAGAAATCCTGCCACAGCCTGGTGGCTGACAACGTTCTAGTCAAGTGTGTGGCATGCTAATCATCTGGCAAAAAGTGGCATGATGTTGAAGGGGAACCCGCCAGGGTTAACCAGCCATGCTGATCTGGAAAATGTAAAGGGCAATACAAATGTCTCTTGATTTATTTCCTAAATAAGGAGAGACGCAATTTTTATGGTCAAGGCTGTGCTCTGTACAACACAGCAGCCCCACTAAACTTCTCTCACTCCCACTATTTGCACAGCATGCCTGGGGAGAGGCAAATTAGAACCAGTGCTTGGAACCAAACAATTTCTGGGATTAACTGAAACCAAGGAACATGCCTCTCGAAAGCCCCGAGCCACAAGTGACACAGCTTTTTACTAAGAAGAAAAAAATTATCAGAAACATTTCAGAAATCACAGAGCATAAAAAAGCTAGAATGAATGGAAGACAAAGACACTCAGACCCCTGTCACTGCAGAGTGCACCAAAAAGCATGATCACCATCCAGAGCCAAGGAATGTGAGGACCCATCAGGTAACTGCAGCTTCTCCATTAGTATTACCAGTTACTCATTATAGATCATCCGATACTACAAGCATGTCTTCCTATGCTACCACAAGCTTGCTAGCATGAGCTAATTTGTTACCGGACATTACTTATGAAACAGACGGTCGCGAAAATATATCGCACAGCTGTGAGGACTGCTAGAGCCAAATATTGAGGTCTGCAGCTGTACAGCCCGCAGCTGGAGACACTGAGCATAGCAAGGCCACGACAGGGGGCTGTGCTACGAGGATTCTGAGCGGTACGAGCGACCTAGTGAATTAAACCCTCTCTCCTGTGCATGAACAACGCCGCAAACCAACGCGTCGACCTCAGCACCCACTGAACTTTTCAGGAGATGCAAAATTTGACCGCTTAAGTGGCGGTACCAAAAAACCAGTAAGGATTTATAAATTTGTTCTAATCATGCTGTTTTACATTTAAAGTGGAAGTACAACCAACTGCACCTAATGCGTACATCACGTACTGCTACACATCTGGATTTTGTATAGATTTATTTAACTTATCCACACCACACCCACCTTTTTAATACTTGCCTCACCAAATTACACATCTAATCTTCTGCCGCTCGTACAAAAACGCAAGGGTAATTTTAATGATGGAAATGTGTTCATGCAGTAGATCAAAATCCAAACTGCGTTGGTTCAAACATCACATATTATACTGCATGCTGCGCTAAATTCACAGAGAACCCTTAGTTCACTATTAACGTCTCAGAATTAGTTGCCTGACATTTGATCAGTGAACTGACTGGAATAAGGTCCTGTGAAACTCACAGTTTCAAAAAGAATCAGAACATACGACCCCGTGCTTCTATTCGCACTGCCGGAATACTACCGATCAAATACAACAATGCATCAATAGGTAAGCAATATAATAGAATACAATCACGAGTTCCCCTAGCGTCCGCTGCCGAAATCGATAACTGCACATTCCACTCCCGAAAAATAAAGTGACTAGTTTGACTTCAGTTACAAGCATGTTGAAATAATGTCGTCTTTATATACTGGGGGGTTGCATTAGAAATCAACTGCAAATTAGGTACGTTGTGCTGAGATTGCTAAATGACCATGTGCAGAAGCGGAGAGAAAGCGAATTTGGACTGTGAATTTAAACAAAATGAATGGGAAGAGCTGGTCGACTTGCTACATTGAATTGAATAGTAAATAATTCTTTATTGATGCATCGTATAAATCACGTCAAACACATAATTTTATGGAATATCGCCCTGGACGGGTCAGTCGGTATCAAAATTATGTTTTAAAATGAAATTATTTTAGTGCTTTCTAGATATTGATATCTATGATTGCTTGTCTAATGCAAAATGCACAGCATCTGTAATAGGCTTGTAGCAGGTTTGAGTAAACCTGGAGTAATGAAATGCTGTAATACGTAAGAAATAAGCGATATTTGCCGTCTCTGCTAGTGCCGTACGTATAATAGTAATTCCCAAACAACGAAATACCCTTTTTGATACATTTTCGGATACTCTCACTCACAAAGTTCCAGGCTTTATATAAGAACACGTATTATGTAGAAACCTACCTTGAGGAATTGGCTAAGTAAAACTCCACGGAATAGCCGAAGTAACTGCCTTTAGGTCCAGAGAACACAGCCGGGTTGCTCACGTCCAGATTAAAAGCTGCGCACCACGGCAGGAGAACCACAGCAAGAGTGCTGGCAAAGGCTCGAAGCGCAAAGCCGCATGAGAGAAACTTCTTAAAACTTTTCGACAGATGTCTTTTGAGACTCATTTTTTTTTCGCTGAGTTCATTCACTACGTGTCTTTACCTCCGCGATGAATTATCTCATCTGGATTGTCTAGTATACACTCATATTACTACGGCTTCTGAATTTAACGTTGTTCGATCTGTCCCCTTCACTCACTCCTTTCTCTTTTCTAAGTCTACCCGCTCGGGTGGATGGACTATTGGAGAGAGAGAGAGAGAGTCCAGGAGGGATCCCCCCACCCATCCCAACAAACATTGATGGGGAGGAGCTTTTGATTCACAAGAAAATCCATAGGAGGGGCAGAAAAATTGGAAAAGTCCCTATGTAGTCATTCATTCGGATTATAAAATATTCTGACCGATGTGGAGCAAATGAGACAGACATCCGTAAGTTTGTATTGCGGTAATTTCGCGTATATAATCATAGATGAAATGAAGTATGAGTATTTAACAAACTGTATGTAGGCTAGTTTTGTATCAAAAGTAGCGTATGCGATTGAAATGCTAAAGAGAGAAGCTCTCAAGTTACGGTATACTGGACATTCAGGGCTATCTGCCATATCGGGAATTTTCGTAATCATAATAAATATACAAGCTGGCGCTAATGAGTATCAAAGTTTCACTTATTCCAGTCAGTTGTCATGTTTCTTTCCACTTTAAATGCAATCCTAGTCCATTTTGAAGCATTACCTGGAGCTTTGCAGCTTGCAGCATCGCCCAGTTTGATCTCGCTCCCACTTCTTGGTATTGGGAGTACTCATTCAGATACCTAGGAGCCACACGTTTTTTACTGAATGGAAACGTTTTTTTTCATGTATGGGCCGTTACTGTAGTCTGTCAAGAACATAAGCCCAGAACGGAACGCTGAGTGTGCAAGTCCCTGCATCTAGCCTTCACGCTCCTGAGACTGAGATTCATGCGAGATTCAGACTTTTTAAAATACAATCCTTAATGTTCTGATGAAGCTTTATCTGTTGGTTCCTCTGTGATGCCATCAAGGAACTCATTTAGGTACGATTTGGTTGAAACTGTTTAATATTTTTTTACGTGCTCAGTGAAATTAAACTATGCCAGAATTTTTTGTATTTGCTAGTTTATGCTTCAAATTAAGTTCTGCTTCCCCAGGGCACACTGCACAACAAAAAAAAACAAATGTACTTGATGACATAGATCAACTGATCTGAAATTACAATTTGCTCTGCAAAAGTTGAAATAAATGCTATCCTACAACTATATTTCAGGGATGCACTAAAATTTAAAACACACCCTCTCGTGTGCAGTCGGAGATGTACTGGTCTTTATCAGTCTCCTTTGCATGAGCGCGACCATCTCAATTTAAACTAACAATTTGGTTCCAGCCAATAACAGTGAAAGTTAAATAATATCCCTCAACAACCAAATGTCCATAGCAAGATTATTTTACTTTAGCAGAAGGTCTAATTATTTATTTATTTATTTATTTACTTTGGGGGGGGGCTTTATTCATTTCCTCACCACACAACATCAAGGCTCATCTGTACCAAGTTAAGAAACAGCTGAAATGACAAAACAATACACACCTTGTTTTAATTACATTACATTATTGTCCTGCCCTGCTCGTCCCGCCCCCTCGTCGACCACGCCTACTCGTTACCCTCGTGTGGAGTCCCCGTGTTTACCAGCTGTTTCCTGTTGCTGTCATTAGTTCCTTGTATTTAAGTCCGCGTTACGTTCGTTTCCCCAGTCCGGTCATTAACGTCTATCGTCAGTGTTTTGCCTTGCCTGGTGTTTTCTCCTTATTAAAAACCCACGTTTCCCTGACGATTACCTCTGTCCTGCTTCCCCGCTCCGTGCTCGAGCGCTGCGACACGACAATTATATTGTCCTAATTTTTTTCTTTGCTCCTATTTAACTTGGATTCATCATGAAGTTTACTTTCCCGTAGTAGTCATCCTTCCTTCTGGAAAACGTTGACTCCTTTTCACTGTAAAGCTCTCCGGTAAAGCCAATTCAGATATCTGATCAGCTATTTAAAAGTTCACCTAAACTAACACAAAATATAAAATCTTCAACAAAGCAGCTAGACTCCTTTCTTTAAAGGGCAGGGATAGTTAAAATGTTCCTTTTCCCAAACCAAGATGTCACAAAGCAAAGAACTTGCAGATGAAGTATAAAGACACAGCATGATGGAAGGGCAATCCTGATGTGGCTTACAGATGACCAGGGGTGTCACGCCCAGACAGGTAACCACGCTCCCCTAGATGGAACACGGCTGTGGGCAATTCAGATGTTCCTTCCCCACAGTTTAAAAGCGGTCTAGCCCGACAGACGACGCAAAGTATTGTTGCCATTGTTACGAATGAGCCTTGCTAAGCAATCTTTTGTCTCCCGTCTCTCTCGCCTTCCCTGCCTGCCTGTCACGGATCCCTCGTCTCCCTGGCTCCCGCTTGTTCCTGTCTCCTGTCCTTCCCATCTCCCCGTGTGGTGTGACTCCGTAGGACTGACTGCCACAGCTCGCACAGAATGGGTCCTGTCTCTTGTGTTCATCCACGGTAGGGATGAACGATTTATCGATTTAAAATTGAAATCGCGATTTGAAACGACGCGATTAGGAAATCGCAATGGCTGCTCTACAGCAGGGTTTAAAACTGTTGTGAGAATAGTTTTCCAAATTCATGCCGTGCTCCCTATGTGACAGTCATTCTCACCAATCAGAAGTGGCCCCAGATGCCGAAATATAGGCCCATAAACAGCAAACACGTGAAACCCGAAGAAAATGTTGTATTTGCGGTGTCGAAAAAATACTGATTCTGCTACTGAGCTATAAGTGAATTGCCTTCCTATTTCATTGTCTGAGATTGTTTCAGAAAGGTTCTATCATCAATAAAACCGGCGACGACCTTTTAACCACCAGCAGCGACATACTTTAGCGTATCACACCTTTTGTTTTTGTTAATGGGAAATCGCATTAGCATAACCCATCAAAACAACAGTGAGACAGTAATACCCACAGGCATCTGTGACTCCCAGAAAAGCCATAGAACCCATAATAGTCATGTTTGTCATATGTTTTTGTGATCATTGATTTAAGTATTGATTTCCATAGATTAATCTTGTGAAATTAATCTTAATCTCACAACAGTAATAAAATAAAAACCTCGCTTTAACATAAATACTAAAAGAACAAATTGCTTTAATCGCTATTGCAGTTGGGTATGAGCATGGTCTTATTATTTAGAAAACATATAAAAAGTGACACATATAATGTTTTCTCATTCGTTTTATATTTGTCAGACCAACAAGGCAAAGGAATAAGCCGCTTCAGTCGAAAACTGCATTTTACTTCTCATTTCAAATAAAATGCAGGGTTGCCAACTTTGATCAGCTGCCTGGAGTGAGGCTGTCTGTTTGAGACGAGTCTGCACATACATTTACGCGTATGTAAGAGTTTTATTACCATGTAAATAGTCTGTAGGGTTTGCAAACTGGCCTAACATTTTTGATGCAGCTAATTCTAAGTTCATAATGGAATAATTTAGATTTGCCATAAGATTTCTTGCGTGAGGGTCTGAAAGCGTGTTTCCCAAACCCGTAAGAGTCTGTTTCCCCTGAATTGATTTGTATAGAGAATAACCATATACAGTTGTTAAAAAGCGGAAACTTTGACCAACATGAAATCACCGATAAACTATGTCTATTTATTAGACATTTTATAAAATGCATACTACGTTCAAAATTTTTCCAGTTTTACGATTTCAGAACAGCCACTCTGTTATGAACATTGCGGCTTTTTGAGTGTTAGATTCGCTGTTGTTATTAACACTGACAACACATTAGTGCAAACAAAAGGGCTGCATACAACGAAGTCGTTCTTGCTTGTTCATTGGCGTGGGAAAAGGCCGCTCTAGTGTTATTAGGGGCTGTTTGCTGCAAGATCGCTATTGTTTTCCTTTTTGCTGCAATTGTTTTCATTATTACTTTATTTAACTTAACACGCCACATCTTTAAATTCTCATCCTTGCATTAGAATATAGACCAGTTCATATTTTGACGGTATCTCAAGTGGTAATGCTGCGTCATGTGTTTTAAATTTACTACACACTGAATATTGAACTGAAGCTAATAATTATATCACAAATGAAGTCATAATCGCAATGTCTGTCAGAAAAAGCACGATTAGATATTTTCCCCAAATTGTTCAGCCCTAACCCACGGCCTGACAAGGGGATTTCACCAATAAACTGAACTTCACAAAACAAGAAACAAAGGGACCATGAGGGCCAAACAAAAGCAGGGACATTTGAAAGACAACTGACTAAAAAGGGAGACACACCAAAAAAAAACTCAGGGGAAAACAAGGGCTGAATACAAGGTATTAAGTAAATATTTACTGACAGATTGGCAGGTAGTACATATAACCATATAAAATGACCCACTGAGGGATTAGGGCAAGGGCATAAACAGGTATACACAGATAACAAGACTAGATGAGGGACAGGTGAGAACCACAGACAATTAACCAAACACTAGGAACTATGAGTAATGAGGAACAGGTGAGGGTAGTTACAATTAATCAATCACTAGGAACTATGAGTAATGAGGAACAGGTGAGGGTAGTTAAAATTAATCAATCACTAGGAACTATGAGTAATGAGGAACAGGTGAGGGTAGTTACAATTAATCAATCACTAGGAACTATGAGTAATGAGGAACAGGTGAGGGTAGTTACAATTAATCAATCACTAGGGACTAGGGCTACACTGGAGGCATGGGGGGGAAAGGTGAGACAGTTACAAACTATATGCAAACAGGAAAACGTAACAAAGAAACAAGAAGAATGATTCATACAGAACTTAACAGAATTTAAAAAGGTACTGTATACAAGACACGCAGTCCCAAATTTCTGAGGTTGGCTTCTAGTTAGCATGAAACCTATGATGGAGGAGATGCTCAATGCTTAGGCACCCATGTAGTCCATCCAGATACACAATAGCCCAGGGATTACGAGAACACACTAGAAACTAAGGAAGGGGCTACAACACTGAAGAAGGACCAAGATGACCAGTGACACCTGCTGGCCAAACTAGGAAACAGACAGAATGGAACAAGGCAGGGACTGACCCTGACACAGAGGGAATGTCAGAAAACTTGAAGGTTTACAAAATATTCCACTGGAAAAACAAGTTCAAAAAATACAAGCAGCAATCAGACAAGTAGAACTAAAGACCCCACATAACACAACCCTTGTTTCCTCTACTTGCCACTCTCATACTGTTGTGGCCTCCAAAAAGTTACCTTGGAAGCAACAGAGAGGCTTCATTCTGAATGAGGTGAATGGAACACTGCAGGAGGAATCCCCAGCAAACATCTGGGGAACAATTATAATAACCAAGATGAGCTAGACTGCTATGATGTGTGGAAAGCAGGGTTACAGGGAATGGAGGTGGCAGTACAGCCGGAGGAGAAGGAACAGAGATTCATAAAAATATGACAATAATCTTTGCAGGGGTGAAACAATGCACTGCGTCACGAAATTATTTTTTAACATTAAAGCAAGAGGGAGCAATAGGCATAATTTTTGGTATGAGATTTTGCATTGAGATTTGATTTTTTGCTTTCAGTTTTGCTTTTTTTAGATTTTATTTTTGCATTTTGAACTGGAGTCTGTAGAATAAGGAAAAAACTGTAAGAAAAAAGGAAATGGTTTTAAAAGATCTTTTTCATATGTGTACATGCCTAAAAAGGAACAAATAAGAACAATGAGATCTTAGTTTGTTTTCAGTCAGTGTTAGATCTTAGTTTTTCAGAAAAGAGTGAATTGAACCATGAGCCCTGAATCATCTATCAAACTGAATTGTGAGTAGAATGTATTGTTACACCCCTACTGCAGATCATCTCTTGCCAGTCAAAACCTTCAGCTACATTCATCATTAAACACCAGCATGTGAGTTGATGACCATGTGTGGGTGTGGCACAGGAGATCAATCAAAATTCTGGTGAAAATAAAAATGAAACTCATTGACTGTTTGCAAACAAAAATAATGTGTTGTACTTGGTGCCTGCACAAAGACAATAAAGGCATTATTTTATATCCTAATGTACACCATATTTTTAAAAACAGTTTTGGTATGAGATGGACCAGCCTTTCAACATCAGTGTATAGTGAACTGGCATATATTATATATGGCATATAACACCATGTATTAGGTTAAATAGAGTGTGCCCATTGTTCACATCCCTCCCTTCTAGTATAGAATTTGCTCTTTCATTCTGATAAACAGGCATCCAGATTGTGCTCCCAACAAAATGGTATTATTATGAAATGTTCTGACAATATTCCATGTCCTTGTTTCATTAATACAATCAGAACTGTTTTGCACCTTTTTTGGAACGTAGAATAATCAAATCAACTACTCTGCTCTACTCAACTACTTCTACTTGTTCTTACTCGGTTTTAGAAGTTGTAATAAAGAAACAAATAAAAAATGACAATGTTCAAACAGTTGCATAAAATGCGTATTGCAATTTTAAAGATAAAGCATTTCAGGTAATAAGAATCTGCTCAAACTTCAGTTGGATTTCTATGATCGACTCCTTTGTGCGGAAGTCGAGTTTCGTGGGGACAATATTTTTCTAGCAGTCATGGAAATAGGGTACACCTTGAGTCAATAATTCCTGTACTGCAGTCAGTCAGTGTTCCATTCCATTTTCCATACCATTCTCTGCCGCTTATCTGAGGTCGAGTCACAGGGGCAACAGTCTAAGCAGGGATGCCCAGACCACTCTCTCACCAGCTACCACGTCCAGCTCCCCTGGGGGAATAGCAAGGCATTCCAAAGCCAGCTAAGAGATATAATCTCTCCAGCGTGAAATTTCAGCATATTCTCATCATCTCAATTGCCAGCGTCACAATTCACTGAGTGAAGCAGCAGGGGAGTCTTGACTGCCTCAACAAATGAAGAGTGTAGGCTTGGTTCTTAACATTTTCTGCTGTCAGGCTATTGGTTTTAGTAGTTGGATAATCCCTGAACTATGAGTTATGGCTCTTCCCAAGGGGTGCTGTGGCTTAGTTGGTTAAAGCGCCTGTCTCGTAAACAGGAGATCCTGGGTTCAAATCCCAACAATGCCTTCAACCCACTGTGAGAGATGTGATGCTGTGAGCTTCCTGGCTTTTTTCCACTCAATGCAGCCATATGGGAAG
>JAODKC010000112.1:15484-45821 GCA_026777985.1 Mormyrops attenuatus
CTGCCGGTGCGGGGTTAAAATACCCTTGGGAAGGCTTAATTGGGGGCGGTGCTTGTGGAGGGTCGGGCCGCGGGCGTGACAGTAGTCAGTGACAATGGTCCTTGTTATAACTGCAGGGAGTGGCAGCAATTCACGACAGAATATGGTTTCCATCATGTCACGTCTAGTCCTCAGCATGCGCAGGCGAATGGCAAGGCGGAAAAGGGAGTGCATATCCTTAAACAGCTTCTGAAAAAAGCCACTGACAGCAGGTCAGATCCTTACTTAGCTCTTCTGAGCTACAGAACTGCACCGCTTGAATGTGGTTCGTCCCCAGCAGAACTGTTAATGAATCGTAAGTTACGCACTACACTACCCTGCTATAACGATGGCGAACAGAGTATAGAGATACGAAACAAAATGAAGAACATGAAATGGAAGCAGAAGCAGCGATATGACAAGTCAGCTAAGCATCTCAAACCACTTGCCAAAAATGATGTAGTGAGAATCCAAGATCAGGATGCGTGGACTAGAAAATCTACCATTCTCCAGGAAGTAGGACCAAAATCATATGAAGTAAGGACGGTGGAAGGGCAAGTACTCAGGAGGAACCGTCGCAACCTTATGAAAACAAGAGAAGCTTTCCAAGAGTCCGCATGTGAAGATGCAGATGGAAATACTGTGGTGTCATGTGCAGACACAGTCCCAGATCTGACATCGGATGGGCGCAAGCAGGTGGACACACCTGATGCTCACTCAGGGTCACCTGTATTGAGAAGGTCGAAGCGTCAAATTAAGAGACCGGACAGACTTAATCTCTGATTCGGTGGGTTGAGTGTTTCAGGTTCTCATGTTGAAGGAAGGAATACAGCTATGGTTTGTGTTATTAGAATGCATAGTGAGACATATAAAAAAAAAATGTGTAAACATTACTGTTAATAATGCTAATGTCACATTTTGGCATGCTAAGACATGTTTGTTTACGGCATTTAAAAAAAAAAAAGGGAGGATGTGTTGATATGTAATGTAATTCCATTGGCGACCAGCAGAGGGAGGTGGTATAGAAGGTGAAATAATAAGAGGGTACAGGACACGGTGATAGACCTAGTAACACGAGCATATGGTAGGTCTGGCTATGGAAGACAATAATTGTTAAATAAAGAATCATTGTTCATAAGAGAGGTCTCTTCAATGAATAATGAACAACACAGTGGGGGAGGGTCTCAGTCAAGGGTAAGCAGGGGTGTTGCTAGAGATTTTGGGCCCCATAAAGGAATATCATATTGGGACCCCCAGTCCAATTCAAAGGTGGAGCAATACTCACCATAAATTATCTGAGGCAGCGTCCCCTTTCAGATAATATTATGAATTTATTTAGAAGTGGTTCAGTTATATTTACTGAGACCCTGGCAATCAGTTTCAATCCACAAGCATTATATTGTTTTTGGATAGATCTTGTGTAGTGGACCTATTGCGTATGCCAGAGAATTGTAAGTGATCCTTATTCACGGCACAGTTAGTCAGCCTCTTCTCCATGGATGTTATTTGTACTGTGCCTCCCGTCCAGGGATTTATGATAATCTGCAGGTTATTTGTCTGAGGTCTGCAATGCCCCTGATACATTATGACTTGGAAGGGATTATAAGCGTCAGCGAGGGTAAGTCCCACCAAGGCCACGCCGAAGACCTCAATATTCCCCCCTTTCACAAATTTAGCTCATCGTTATTATTTTAATGTACATTTAATGTTATCTAATTCTGCTTATTTTATTTTGAAAGTTT
This sequence comes from Mormyrops attenuatus, assembly GCA_026777985.1. Lineage (NCBI taxonomy): Eukaryota > Metazoa > Chordata > Actinopteri > Osteoglossiformes > Mormyridae > Mormyrops > Mormyrops attenuatus. Next base: position 17,245 of record JAODKC010000112.1, read on the forward strand.
AATAGGTTTGATGGAGCCGTTTTTCTTTTAAAGTTTGTTTAAAATTTTTGGAAGAAAGGTTAACCAATTTATGGGAGTTTCTCCATTTTTTAAGATACACATGACATTGCGATAGTGAGGACTGTAAGAGTAATGTCATTATTTTCAATTAAGGAACTTACCTCTCTTTAATGGTAAGTAAAGACATTTTTTATCTACAATTATTTTTGCCATCATGCCTGGTGCCACTTTGGATCAGACGCTGAATGGGGCCCTTTAATTGGCATTGGGCACATTATTTGCTAAACTTGGGTTTATTTTACTCATAAAAATGATAAATTTACCTAAATCTAGTGAGTGCAAAAATGTTGCCTTAATTTCAGAAAATCCTATAGGATATTTTTTCAGTGTGGCAGTATAACAGTAAAATACTGTAAAGTAGATTACAGTAGATGAACTGTAAAATTAACAGTAAACTACTGGCAATCCTGCTGCCAGTAGTTTACTGTTAATTTACAGGACATTTCTTTGAGTGTAATTGCTCTGTTCTACAGCTCATAAAGGATTGTAATGTAACCCAGATAATGCAATGCAATTTAATTATTTGAATTTGTCATAACAGTGGTTTGATAGTGACTTATGTTTAAAATTGTTATAGAAATAACAGAAATGATACTTAGGAAATCAAAATTGAAATCAGTGCATGGCTGTCATCTGCCCACCCATTATCTGTAATTGCTTGTCCTATTCGGGGCTGTGGGGAGTCTGGAGCCTATTCTGGAGGCAATGAACAACCTGGATGGGGTGCCAACCTATTGCAGGGCATACACCTATGGACGATTTGGTAACTCCAGTTAACCTCAGCATGGTTTTGAACCATGGGGGGGAAAGAGAGTACCCAGAGGAAACCTCACAATAACATGGGGAGAACATGTGAATTCCACAGATGTGGAACCATGGTAGAGACTTGAACACTGGTCCCAGACGTGTGCAACAACAATTCTAATCACTGCACCACCCATTGACTGATGTTATTGGAGTGATTTAAATGATTACAATACCCAATACCCATTCATTGCCCCTAATCTCCTCTTGATCACTCTTTGTCCAACTAGTCACCTAAGTTTAAACTTATGTTAATTAGTCTAGCTGTTGCTTTAAGAAAGCTTAAAAAGACCATTACTTCCTTTTCACCAGTACTTATTAGCACCCAATAGCTCACAAAACAATGTCTCACTATGTTTCCCTTTCTGTTTTCCTTAAGTGTGTAGCTTTGAAAAATCAACTTAAGTATCTGAGACAAATATCATCCATAGGCGTTAAAACAAATAAGTTCAGAAGTGACATGTGATTGCAGTGACTGTAAAAACTGAAGTTAGGTTAGACATTGTGCGGTGTGAAGAAGCGCTTGTATGCACATACGCACACAGTCATTCCTATGGAGTGATTTTGAGGCACCAGGAATAGGTAAATATGCTTTACAGTAACCACAAATATCACGATAATCATTCTCTTTTGGCAGATGGGTCGCGGGAATTAAGGTGCTCCCGGATTTCTTAAGGGTGAGCTGATGTATGTAAACTAGAAGGAAATGATGTCAGATGCAATGCCCATAAATGGAAATTAATCTAGCAAGATATACTATCAAATCCCCACAGATATTCATCCCCTCTATGTTCTCATCCATGGTATTCTGTAGTAAATAAATGCAATCCTCATCCCTCTGTTGGGTAAAGCTTCCCTCATCTGCTCCCTCCCTCGTTCTTTTTTTATTTTATTTTTAGGCTACCAGGCTGCCTGCAAGGTGAAAACATTCAAGGGGCAGTGAGCACTAGGCCTATGAGGGGGGCATTTGGACAATGCTCCGGCAGTATCATTTGTCCCATGGCTTAACGCAGAAACGGGCAGCTCATGACGTCAAGTACCATCAACCATTCTGCCTTTTCTGCAAAGCCTGGCTCCGCTTTTTCCTACTCGCTGTGCTGGTATCTCCCTGCTGGACCCAAATGACCGTATTCAAGGTCGGTGTAGTGGGCCCATGGTCATGTGACCCTCTCTTTGCTAAGGCACTACCCAGGGCGGCAGCACAAATTGCTGTGGATAGGATCAACACGGACAGCTCCCTGTCACTGGGCACCACATTCGGGTATGTCATCCTTGAGGAGGACTGCCAGACCTCCAGGGCCCTCAGTCGCTTCCTGGGCTACCACACCCAGGTGTCTGGCTTTGTGGGGCCCACCAACCCAGGCTACTGCGAGGCCGCTTCCCTGCTGGCTAAGAGCTGGAACAAGCCTGTGTTCTCCTGGGCTTGTGTCAGCTATGAACTGGATGACCCCCGCAGCCACCCGACTTTTGCCCGCACCGTGCCCCCGCCCACGTGGGTGCTACTTAGCGTAATGCGCCATTTCCGCTGGGCGCACACGGGCATTGTCTCGTCAGTGGAGGAGAGCTGGATAGAGACAGCCAACAAAGTGGCTGGTGCCCTGCGGAGCCATGGCATCCCCGTGGGCATCGTGGCAACGACAGGCGATGATCGAAGTAGCATACGTCACACGCTAGCAAAAATCAAGAAGGCAGAGGACTTGCGCAGTGAGTATAGTATAAAAATACTATTGAGTAGTTTTTTGTGCACTTCATTAGTGACAGAAAATTTGCAGAAATCATAGTCCTTTATTTTAAATAAACTTCACAATATGGAAACCCAGTAGGAGATACAGAGGTCAAATAAAAGGTCAGACTGAGTCACAAAGGTAGGATCATCGGCACCTGCAGCTGTACACTAGTATGCACTGTGTGTAAAGTGACATGTTTTTTTTCTCATTATGGCTGCAATAGGAATATAAAAAGAGCAGTAGGCCTGCATGATTCTGGGTAAAATATGAATCCCTCAGATGCAAGATCATGATTTTCTGTCACAGTTCTTGAGCAATACAATTCTCTATTATTCTATATTACATTGTCTTTATGTATGGAGCAGAATTCGTGCCACCTTGAAATGCAAACACGACTTCAGCATGCATGGAAAAACAATCCACGCGACGTGTTGTTTTACAGTGCACGGTACACAGACACTGTGCCATGTGATAATGCAGTGCACAAGAGGCATTGCTTTTCAATGAGTGTCGTGACGAGAGCGTGACACAATGAAAAGCAAAACCATCATTCCAGCTGCATTATACCATTTCATTCCATCCAGAAAAACAATTAGAAGGGTTTACATTGCACACAATTAAACAAAGAAATCGTGCCACACCACACCAAAATGCGATGGCTATCTTTGCTCTGCTCCACCGGCTTATTTTCATTTTCATGCTGAAATCGTGCCACCACGAAATGTAAACACTGTCCAATCACAGCTCTCTAGCAAGCGGGGGGCATGGTCATGGAAAACGGGCTGGGACAATCACTTAAGATCTAATCGATGAGATGACAGCCATGACAGGCTATGGCCACGACTGCTACACCCCAGCTGTACCCAGCTGCCCAAAGTAGTGGCTCATGACATGTTTCATTATATATAAATATGGCCCATAGTTCAATATATAATATACACAGAATCAAACACATTTTAATGGCATTCCATTAATCTGCACCAGTGAGCTCGGTAAGTTTCACAGACAGATCCACTGGCTTTGCCATAATGAACATTCTGCATGACATTTACAGTTGACGGTGAGAAAGTGCTACAAGAATTTGATACGACTGGGAGACGGAGAATCAACTTAAAATATGCTGGCAAGAATGTAATTCATTAATTGACAGGTCGGAGTGGGTGTTGGTTGGGCGGGGGTGGGGGCGTCCCCTCAAAAAAAAACACTTGCAGATGCCCCTGGTTGGATCCCTACAAAGCAGAGGCTGTTCCAGCTGCTCACACCATTTCTGATTCCCACAGTAGTGATCCTCTGCATGCATTCGGCTCTGATCGGCGGGAAGACACAGAAGCTGCTGTTGGAGACGGCCCTGGACATGCGCCTGACTGAGGGCTCCCTTGTATTTGTGCCATACGACACGCTGCTCTACAGCCTTCCCTACCAGAACGTGAGCTACCCGGCTCTGCACACCAACAGCAAGCTACGGCGTGCCTACGACGCTGTCCTTACCATCACCATGGACTCCCACGAGAAGTCCTTCTTCCAGGCATACCGGGAAGCCATGGAGCGTGGGGAAGTGCCAAGGAACATAGAGCCCGAGCAGGTATCACCAGGGATACCAAGTGGATTTCCAGACACAGATCTATATTGTTGACCAGTAGTTTTTCTGGTCATATTGTTCTTATTGTCTTGTATTTGCTGGCACTAACCTCAAGGATACATGTGAATTTACAGTGATTCTTCAGACAAACTGCATGTCTGTTTGCGGGTCTGTCCTCCTTGTCATGCAGGTATCTCCTTTATTCGGGACCATCTACAGCTCCATCATGTTTATGGCCAAAGCCATGCAAAATTTGCAGGATTCCAGGATATGGCTGTCAGCGAGCAACCTTGCACATCACACCACCCATCTGTCCTTCGGTGGATTCAACCAGCACTTCCACACGAATGCCTCTGGTTTCAACCTGGTGGATTATGTGCTCCTGGACACTGACGGCCTCTCCTGGGACTTATACCCCACCTACCATGTGGATTTGAAGGCCAGTATGATGACGTTCCTGGGCCAGCCTATTCACTTCCCTGATGGTTTCCCCCCCAGGGCTGAATCCAACTGCTGGTTCGCCCGTGGAGCATTCTGCACTGGAGGTGGGGAGGACCAGGCCACAGAGGGCTAGCTTTGAGGGTTATGAATTCATGGAAGTGAGGGTAATATACAGAGTGGGCAAATTAGGGGCAGAAAGTTAGCATCCATGTGAGGGATGGTGTGAATACAAGGAATAAGGAATTAGGGGTAGAAGCCTGAAATTTATGATTGGGGAGCTAGCATGCAAATTGCAGGGCGCATCAAAAACCACATAGGAGTTCTACACTTATAAGTATGTAGCTGGGTGAAGGTTTGTTTTACGTGAAAATCTGATCAAAATAATGAGAGATTTGTAGGTTGTGGAAGGTCTTACAGATAAAGTCGTTTACATATAAATATGTAAATAAAGTTGTGTTAAATTAATTATTGAAACAAGCTTTAATAACCCAATTTTTCCTGTCTGTCAGGCGCGGATCCTTTTTTTGTTATCACAGTGTTCTTGTCAGCTGTCTGGATGATTTTCACCTGTCTTGGACTTTCTTACTGTATAAGGTACTGAAGTAAATATTAAGCTCAGATTAGTACAGCACTAGATGAGAATGGAGCCTCCAGGTTGCTAATTATATTGGCAAATTGCTTGTAGCTCATATTTTGTTTTTTGATTCCATGTGTTTTTCTAGCTGACTATAAAATCATTACCTAAAGCAGTACATTAGTATAAAATAAACATGATATCTACTTTGAAATCATTTTAATTAAGTTAACACATTTATTTACCAAGAATGTTCATTTACTCTAGTCATTTTGTTTTGCGGACAATTTATTTGTTAAAACTTGTAATCTTCAGATACACAGCCGTAGAAAAAGTTAAGAGACCACTCTATATTTTGAAACAAATCTGCATTTTAAAATCCTGGTTTAATCATAGCTCTGCTGGCAGAAGGCTATGCTGAGCAGCAGGTTACTTCTACATAAATTTCTAACACAGCAGTACCAAAGAAGAAATTGAAGCACGAGGCACAAAGAACAACCAGAACCCAGCCAAGTAAAGGGCGGAAGCAACATTCTAATGAGATGAGCATTAACTTATCTGACAGTTTCTCATGAATCATAGGATGACATCAAGTGACCTTCAAAAGGAATGGGAAACATTAAGTGCAAGTGTAAAGTGCACTGCTAGGACAGTTCATATCAGGCACCTAGAAGCAGGACTGAAGCCCGATGAAACAAGGAAGAAGCCCCTCATCAATGAGAAACAAAGAAGAATCAGGCTGCAGTTTGCAAAAAAAAATATATTATTCACAGTTACACACCCAGAAATTGAGAAATGAGTCAAACAAAAAAATGTCCTGTGGTCTCTTAATTATTTCCATGGGTATATATGGCAAGTCACCCTCTTTTCGCATCCACTAACTAGTAAGGACTAAACTATTGCAAGATTGTGAGTGTCTACTGTACATGAAACCAGTTAAAGGACACATGACAGGCAGAGAGCAACTTTCAGAGCTTTAAGTTAGAGGAGCTGCCTGAAATGTAATGATTTCCATGAAGTCAGCTTGTTTTACGGAGGGTGTTCTGGACAGTCTGCCCTCATACGTTACTCCTACTCGACCTTAATGCTGGTCTTTACTTTCAGACGACGCATTGGCCAGATGCAGATGGTTAAGGGCCCAAACAAGATTCTGCTGACTCTAGAAGATGTCGCCTTTATTAATCCATCCCTCAGCAATAAGGTTAGTGGGTGTAGTATAGTTAAGAAACGCAAACTACGGGAGACGGGGAGGGACAGTTAGGATAGAATAGGAATAGGACGCACCATGTGAGATAACACTGTCGACAATAAACAAAGTAAAAAAAAAAGACAAAGTAAACTAAAATACAGTTTCTTTATTGGACAACACTACATTTATGGCGACGAGGATTGAGTGGACTCACGAGTCATCTACACGATTGAAGAACGACACGGATTTTACGTTCATGATTGACTTTGCAGTCTACGACGGGATCGCGTTAGCCTAGTTTGCAAAGGTAGTGCAGTAAGATGGACACGGCCAGTTCTGTCGGTGCCATTGCCACGGGAACAGGGCAACTCGGAAACACGATGGTGCAGATATCACCGCCAAACCCTCTGAACATAGGAGCTGCGGACCTGTTCACAGAATATACTCTTTGGATGGAGTCATATAAGATTCTCAAGATCGCCAGCGGCTCGATACACAGCACTGATGTAGTGAGAAGAGCTACTTTGCTGCATTGCATAGGAGCATCAGTGCAATGGATCTTCGCCAATCTTCCTGGTGAGAAAACAACTTATGAACAGACTATTTACTTTACACCACGGCGGAATGTTGTTCTTCAGAGGCATAAATTTAGACAACGGACACAGGCTCAGGAGGACACTATTGATGTGTACGTGAATGCACAGAGAATTGGCCAGATCATGTGACTTTGGAGCATGATATGATAGGCTGATATGATATGTGATCAAATCGTGGAGAAATGCAGGAACAAACGACTCCGCGTCATAGATTGCTGCAGGAGGAGGGTCTCTCACTGGAAAGAACTTTAATAGTTGCGAGGGTTTATGAAGCGGCACAAGCGGAAGCTAGAGCTTTGTCAGATACCACTAAATACAAAGATAGCAACATGAACTTTACCAGAAGCAGACGTGTGCAGCGAGAGGGGTTTGAACAGCATAAAAAAGGACAGAGGCATGACGTGGGTGATGGAGAAGATGGTTCTACATATCACAGATGCAGCTTGACTACCCATAAAGCAGATGAATGCGGAGCGAAAACAGCTACATGCCTGTACTGTAAGAAGGTTGGTCATTATGCTAGAGTTTGTAGAAAGAAAAAGGGATCATCAGAAAAGAAAGACAAAAACGACACAAAACTGAGAAAGTTAGGACAGACCAAAACAAAAAAATAGTGGAGGAGCAGGCTTCAGATAAATTGGATAAATTTGTATATTCAGTGGACCCAGAAGGCAAAGAAACAATCCAGATGAATGACCAAAGAATGAAAATGGTAATTGATACAGGAAGTAGCAGAAACTACATATCAGATGGTCTTTATAATAGACTATTCAAAAGAAACACAAAACTGAAGCCAATATCTAAAAAGTTTTCTGCATTTAGTATGTGCAGAAAACACTTTTGCCCTGCATGGGATTTTTTGAAGCTAGTTTTTGCTGGAAGGAAAGCAAAGTAAAGGACAGTGTCTATGTGATGAGAGGTGACGTGGAAGCACTGATAGGAAGAATGTCCAGCTTCTCACTGAAAATACTCAACAAGAGAGAGACAGTCACTGCAATAACTCCTTCGGAAAGATTTCAGAACCTGCTTGAAGAATATGAAGGACTTTTCAAAGGACTCTGAAAGGTGAAGGGCTACACACACAAAATAACTGTGGACACATCAATACCACCAGTGGTGCAAAAATTAAGACAAATTCCATATCACATGAAGGAAGCTGTGAATCAGGAATTGGACAAAATTCGTTAGCAGGATATCATAGAAGAAGTTAATGAAGGATCAGAATGGGTGTCGAACCTACTGTACTGCTCACTCCAAAGAAAGACACAGCAGAAATGAGGCTTTGTGTGGACCTAAGGGAAGTGAACTAGGCTGTCATTAGAGAGAGACATCCAGTACCAACTGCTGACAGTATTTTGCAAGCTGTCCAGGGATCTAAAGTCTATGCAAAATTGGACGCCAGAAAAGGTTTTTGGCAAATTGAGTTAGATCCAGAATCAAGAAAGGTGACAACGTTCAGTACACATAGAGGCTGCTACAGATATAGAAAAGTACCTTTTGGATTGTCTTCAGCACCTGAAACCTTTCAGAAGGCTATGAACTCTCTGATTAGTGGAATGCCAGGAATTGTATGCTACATGAATGACATGGTCCTGTATGCAGATGATGAGGATCAGATGGAAGAGGGACTGAGGAAAATCTTTCAGAGATTTCAAGAGAGAGGACTGACACTTAACAAGGATAAATGTGTGCTTGGATTGAAACAAATTGAAATACTAGCACATGTGATCTCAGGAGAAGGAATAAAACCAGACCCAAGGAAAGTGGAGGCCATAAGCAAAGCAACGAGGCCCAAGAACATTGTACAACTGCGCTCATTTCTAGGCACATTTTTTTAATGAAGTTCATACCAAATTATGCTAATTTATCAGAGCCACTTAAAAGGCTGACAAGAAAAGGTCAAGAATGGCAATGGACAAATGAGACTGAAAAGTCATTTGAAGATATAAAAAGAGCAATGGTGAGTCAATCATGCCTTGCATATTTTAAGTTAGATGCACTAACTATTGTGATTTCAGATGCTAGTCCGATAGGGTTAGGAGTTGTCCAACTACAGAAAGAGCAAAATGGGCAAAGCAAACCTGTAGCATATGCGAGCTGCTCACTGACCGCCACAGAAAGGCGCTATTCTCAAATCGAGCGAGAGGCTCTTGGATGTGTCTGGGCCGTAGAGCACTTCCGGACATACCTATGGGGCAGTAAGTTTACTTTGCAGACAGATCATAAACTATTGATCTACATGTTTAATCCAGAGAAGGCAACAATGCTACCACCACAAATTCAGAGACTTGGAATGAGACTGCATCCTTTTGAATACACAATTGAATACATAGCAGGGAAGTGTAATGTTGCAGATTCTCTATCAAGACTGCCTTTGTCGGTAACAGAAGACAATGACTATGTTGACACGTACATGGAGAGAATGCTTTCCATCATAACAAGTGAGGTGCCAGCCATGACACTTGAGGACATCAGACAAGACATACAAGCAGATGACACCCTTCGGCAACTCATATCAATAATAGAAACAGGGCAGTGGCCGTCACAGATGATAGAAGAGATGCAACCGTACAGGAGATGCTCGGAGGAGTTATCAACACACAATTGATTGATCCTGAGGGCGCACAAGATAGTACTTCCTAAAGGTCAAATAAAGCAAGCTAAATGGACTGCATTTATATAGTGCTTTTCTACTCCTACGAGTACTCAAAGCACTTTACAATTTATGCCTCACATTCACCCATCCATGCATACACCAGTGGCAGAGGCTGCCATGCAAGGCACCAACCTGCACACCAGGAGCAATTTTGGGTTCAGTGTCTTGCTCAAGGACACTTTGATGGGGTTAGGAGGAACCAGGGCTTAAACTTGCAACCCTCTGGTTGCTGAACAATAGCACTACCTCCTGTGCCACCATCTTCCCCAAGCTATGAACATAGCACATGAAACACATCAAGGAGTAGTGTGAACAAAACAATTCTTGAGAAATAAATTTTATTGGGCAAATATGGACATCAATATAGAGAGAATGATTAGGAACTGTAATACTTGCATTCTAAACCACTACATGAAGATCAACCGCTCCAACCACTAGAGTTACCTCCGAAGCCTTGGACAAAGCTGGGTATATATCTAGTAGGTCCAATAGACAACCAGCACATATTGACAGTCATTGAGTACTACACATTCTATCCAGAAGCAGTAGTATTGTCAGATATATCATCACAAACGGTAATAGGAGAATTGATGAAAACCTTTGCACGTTGTGGATACCCCTAGATGTAGTGACTGACAATGGAAGACAATTTGTGTCTAATCTTTTTGAGTCTTTCCTTAAAACTAGTAGAATCAAACACATTAATGTGTCTCCCTATTACCCTAAGAGTAATGACAAGATCGAACGTTTTCATCGTTACCTAAAAAAAAGCCTTCAGGGCAGCTAAATGTGAAGGAAAGAACTGGAAGGAGGAATTGTCAAAGAATCTAATGGCATATCCACAACAACTCACAGAGCGTCAGAGGAAACCCCAGCTTACCTTATCTTTGGAAGGGATATATGCACAAAGTTGCCAAACTGGGAGAAGGAAGAGGAATGTAGCATCAAACAGTATCATGACGATTATAAAAACAAAATGAAAGTGTATGGCCAACGAGAAACATGGAGCAAAAGAACATAATTTCAAAGTTGGAGACATCATCTATGTTGCAAGCTTGGAGACGAACAAATTAGAGACAAAATACAAGGATGCTCGCCATGTCATATTGAGGAATACATCTGACACTTCTTTTGAACTAGTCAATGTGGAAAACGTGATCAGGAATGTCAAGCACCTTTGACACGCACTCTTGCCATGGGAATTTAATGTCCCTGAACCTGTGATACCAGGTAGGGACATGAAGGTATGTGAGGATGTACCACAGTCTCAGCACTTGCCTGGGGTTGAGACACCTCAAGAGACTGTTACTGTACCGGAACCGAAACAACTAGCCGGATCAACTAACCACTAGATCAGGGAGGGTTGTCAAAAGACCAGCCCGTTTCAGAATGTGACTTTGTTATAGAAAATATTGTATTGGAAACTTTATTAAGAAAATTTAAATTTTGTATTCTGCAGAAAAGAAATTTCATGTCCAGCAAAGACAGTATGTTTGTTAAAGAAAACATTGTATTAGAAACTTACTATTGAAATTTAAGTTTTGTATTGGATAGAAAAAAAAATCTATAAAGGGAGGAAATGTAGTATAGTTAAAAAACGCTAACTACGGGAGACGGGGAGGGACAGATAGGACAGAACAGGAAGAGGACGCACCATGTGCGATGACACTGTCGACAATAAACAAGTAAACTAAAATACAGTTTCTTTATTGGACAACACTACAGTGGACATAATTCAAAGACAAAATTCTCAGTGCAAATTAAACCTAATATCGAAGACAGAGCCACTGAAAATTTTCGGTTGCTTGGTAGCAACCGAAAATTTTAAATTCAGTAGGCAATTACATAAATACTGAAAAAGCCATCAGTTCAGACCCCTGTGGTGGTGTGAGTCTTGCTCCGATTGAGATGGTTAACAGATATGCATGACAGGAGGACAGGAGGTTGGAATGGGGGTTTTATTTGGGAAAAGGCTTAACAAAATAGTGGAATGGAGGAATGAAATCAAAAAACACCAGGCCCAGCAGAAGGGAAACCCGGGGAAAAGAAATGTGCCTCTGGTGTGAGGAGGGCAGCAACACAGACTAGGTCTTGTATTTGTGATCTTGAAAATACAGAAGCATGGGTGAATAGACTGTCACCTAAGGCTGTCCCTCTTTACACATGCCACCTTCACTTTTATGTTCATGTTCATTAACAGGGCTGTATACATAAGGAATGGATGCTCTGCTGTATGAGGTAACCAATTAGCATGTAATTCTGGCTTTGTTTATTGGATAGTCATTCGTGACCAGATTCACAGCAAATATTATTGGGGGGGGTGGTTGAAGTGACTATGGTAAAAGTTAGAAGAAAATAATCTTGCTATACCTATTGAGAAACACTAATAAGGTAAGAGAAGTGGGATTCCAGTCTCCCTTGGTAAACTTTTGCCTTGCAGTCTCCAGGTTGACAAATTGCAGACATGTCTGTTCACGTTGATACAGAAGTTGAGCCTGGAAGACAGCAAAACCAGTGAGATAAGGAGGAGTCAATCTGAGGCAGAACAAAGCCTTAAATCTCCGTATTCCACCTCCAGCCTGACTGTCGCCACCCACGAGAACTCCAACGTGGCCATCTATGAGGTGCAGGCTTCCACCTTCCTACACATTATTCATAAGTATCGTGAAAGCAAAGCCTCCTTGGCTAGTGGTACCCTGGTAATATTTCCTGCTTTTCTAGGGGGATTGGGTATGGTTGAAAAAACTCCAATCCGGCAGCTTTGCAGCTATCAACCCAAAAACCTGTGACATCTTCTATCTGGTTGGTGTTAGCATTAGCTCATGTTATTCATTGAAGTCATAATATTTTGTTCCATTTCAGAATTCCCCTTTTCTTGCATTAAATGAAAACACTAGCCTTTTTATGCCTATAAAGCTGCTAAATGATGTATATGTACGTATGTTTGCCCTGTGTTTTCAGATGAAGGACATGCGTCATGAAAATGTGAACCCATTCCTCGGTTACTTTCACGACTGTGGTATCTTTGCGATCGTCACCGAGTTCTGCTCACGGGGGAGCCTGGAGGATCTGCTGCGTAATGATGATGTCAAGCTGGACTGGATGTTCAAGTCCTCGCTGCTGCTGGACCTCATCAAGGTACATTTTTCAGTATTTGGGTTGCAACATCACATCCAGAATCTTATTCAGAGCTGCTACCAGATACTGTTTCAGTAAACTCAAGCTTCATTGATGTTCTTGAATTTCCAAGTCTTCTGAAAAAGCAAAACATAGAAAAGCATTGCAATTTCAGCCTTTGTGTCATCAACATGATCAGATTCTGCCTTACCAAAAGGCCACAGCAAAATGTCAGGTCATTAATAAACACAAAATCATTTAAGAAACATTTATGCAAAGTATGACATTACACAATATACAGTATATCAGTGAAGGTATTTATTGTATAATTGAGGAGTTTTTGTAGCAGTGAAACGCTGCTTTTTATAGTGCCATTAAACAAGAATGGGCACATTTTAGTCCAAGACTAAATTCACTGTGTAAGACTCATTCACAGTGTTGCTAAAGTGTGCTCATGCTGCCCATAACTGCAGTATTCACAGATGCAATGACAGTTACATCCTTTTCTGGTAACTCAGATTCTGCAGTACTAACAGACTCAATAGCAGTCACATCCTCTGCTGGTAACTCGGAGTCTACAGTAGTAACAGATTCAATGCCATTCATGTCTTCTGCCGGTAACTCGGAGTCTACAGTGTTAAAACAGTCGATGGCAGTCATATTCTTTGCCGGTAACTAAAACTCTTCAGTAGTAACAGACTCAATGGCAGTCATGTCCTCTGTCGGTAACTCGGGAATCCTGCCTCTACGGTCAATAGGGCATGAAGTACCTACACCACTTGAACATGTGCCATGGCCGCCTGAAGTCCCGTAACTGCGTGGTGGACGGCCGCTTCGTGCTCAAGGTGACTGATTATGGTTACAAAGAGGTTCTGGGGGCTCAAAAGTTCCCCTATGAGGAGCCACCTCTAGAGGGTGAGTCTCACCTCACAGTTACATTTAGCATGTCCAAAGCAAACCCATACACCCCTGGACATTGGCTGGCAACTTTAAGTCATTCTAATGTCCAGACTTTGATGATATGCTTTTTGTAACATAAATAAGTACACTGTGGGAGTACGTGCTTGTGTTTGATATCTATTTGTGGGTTCCTACACTGGCACTGTGGCTGTGATGTTAACAGCTCATGTCAAGGCATGTTTGAAAACATCTCTGAGAGGATGTGTGAGTGTATGTGCATTTGGGTCTCTGACTGTGGTTCACCGGCTTTTCAGAGCTGCTCTGGATAGCCCCGGAGATCTTGAGGGGCTCATTCCCTGGGCTGCATGGCACCATGCAGGGTGATGTGTACAGCTTCTCCATCATCATGCAAGAGGTGGTTGTACGAGGCCCACCCTTCTGCATGCTGGACATCTCCATCCAAGGTAACAGCATGAGACAATAGATGTGGCTGCAAACATCATGACAAAATAGAGATATATCCTGATACTTTTACATACGTCACCAGGTGCCTATTTTCACAAAAATACCTTTTTAAGATGCAATACTCTTTTAATTGACTGTAGATTATGTTCATCACATGATTGCCTTTAATTAATGGTCTTATCTTAAGTTCATACAGTATCCATTGAAGATCTGTGTAGTCAGCCTTATGATTCAACCATGTGACATGTCGCTTTCTGCATTTCACTTTCCTTTCAGAGATTGTGCAAAAGATCCGGAAGCCCCCGCCCATATGTCGGCCCGTTGTGTCTCCAGACCATGCCCCTATGGAGTGCATTCAGCTGATAAAGCAGTGCTGGAATGAGCTGCCAGAGAGGAGACCCACCTTTGATGAGATCTTTGACCAAGTAAGTGCCCTCAGCCCAATGGTGGGCATAGTTAACCAAATAGTTAGCTTTGATAACTACTAATCTGCTAAGTACAAAGTTTAATTTCATAATGCTAAACCGATAAACTGCTAAAAAAAAAGCACGGAAGTTGATGATAATCACAAATTTTTATTATATGAATTTAGCTTCAGTTTGGTTTTTGGCTATGAAACCCTCAAAAACATACCTAGGGAGTTAAAATTTTAGTATGTTTTAGGTTAGACACAAAAAGGCATTGCATGCCAAAATCAAATGACGATCAACGTTTACAAAAGGATTAAATGAACAAATAAAATTAGACAATACTTTACAGTCATCAATCTCAGTAAACTGATGAAAATATGTGTACAATAACATACGCTGTCGCTGACATAATTAGGGCTCATTCCCACTATGTCCATTGCATTGTGCTTTTCATCAACGCACACATCCAGCAATCCGGTAGAACATCATACATTGCACAAAAAGCAATGTACGATGTTCCCACAAGTTTGAAATTTTGAAAATGCTGCACTAAAGCTAAAAGAATCTCTGAATACATTTTCAAGCAAAATGTCGTCAGAATATGATGCCAAAAACAACCTGTGGTCTCCACACCAAAATCTCCAACCTCTCTCCTCAAAATCTCTTCATAAACCCACACTACAATACCAATGTCATCTAGATCTATCTGGTTTTCTGATTTGCATTTTTCAATAATATTTATTTATGTACAATCATAAAAATGCATAATAAAATTCAATATTAAAAACATATAATGACACACAAAAACACACACAAACACAAGATGAAAATGCAAAAAACATGTAAAAAAAAATGCAGTACAGGTAGAGGTTTTCATTGCGTTTTTTTGGCTTCCCTAGTGTGCTCTGATCCTGATTTCATCCCAAATTGTATCTGGTGCATATTATTTAAATCGAAGCAATCTCATAAAACTATTCTGGTACCCCGAAGTGGACCAATTGCAGTTGTTGCAGTCTGCATCACTGCAATGCGTATTTATATTTTATGGGAGGTGCGCATCAGGCTATGGCCTAGGCTACGCTATAGGGTACATGGTTATGCCAGACCTACAGCGTTTATTCAGTGCAGAAGTATAAAACAGCCTTTAGGACTGTAACGTCGTAAGTCAGCTGAACTGCAGAGGTACGCTACCCTGCTCAGCTGCTGCTGCATCGACAAATCTCATCTTTTGACTGTCAAATATTTTTAACATTACCTGCAAAAAAATATTAGCGGATTTACAGTTAGCAGAACTAAATTTAGCAGAAGCTAATAGGTCCACTAACAGTTTTCAAAGTTAGTGGAAAAGCTAATCTCCTAATGATGGAGTTAGCTTTCTTAATTAGCAGTTAGTGGATTAATGGAACCCTGCCCACCACTGCCTCAGCCTCCTTGTGAGATTTTAGATTTACACATCATCTCCCAACTGTGTTGACGGAGATATGGTCCACAAAAAAATCGCCCGCAGTTCAAAAACATCAACAAGGGGAAGAAGACCAACATCATTGACTCCATGCTAAGGATGCTGGAGCAGTACTCCAGCAACCTGGAGGAGCTGATCCGAGAGAGGACAGAGGAGCTGGAGGTGGAGAAGCAGAAGACTGAAAAGCTTCTTACCCAGATGCTACCACCGTGAGTGCTAAAGAAGCAGAAGAACCTATTGAGTCTTGCAAAATGCAACCAACATCCTACACATCATCCAGCATACATACAGCATGTGCTACAACCTCACCAGGCATACATACAGCATGAACTATGACCACACCTAGCATGCATACCACATGTACTAAAATATGCTAATACTCCACGCATACATGCACAGATATAAAATACATACAGTGCAGAATGATACCAGAACCTGTAGAGAACCTATTGACAATTGCACACCCACATGCAGTCCAACGAATATTACAACTGATTTGCTGTTACCGGGCTGTTCAGGGCTGTGTGAATGAACAGATATTGCCTGTGGCCTCGCAGGTCTGTAGCCGAGGCCCTGAAGATGGGCTGCACCGTGGAGCCCGAATATTTCGACAGCGTCACTTTGTACTTCAGTGACATCGTGGGCTTCACCACCATCTCAGCCAATAGTGAGCCCATTGAGGTGGTGGATCTGCTCAACGACCTCTACACTTTATTTGATGCTGTCATTGGAAACCATGATGTCTACAAGGTATATCCTTTTGGCCTGTGCCTATTTAGTGGCTTTCATTGCTTTTATTTATTACTTTTATTTTATCGCCATGCAACCTTAAGAACCTTCCTCGATGGTAATAGTAGTAGTACCCTACCAGGGATCTGTTAATGCCCAGATTGTAATTCATTATCCCTAAACACCAACTACCTGTTGGCAGGCCAGAACAGTGTATTTCAACATTTTTTGAGCCACAGCACAGTTTTTACTCAGAAAAAATCCCACGGCACACTGCCAACCAAAAATGTTACAAAATGACACTGTAGCCTAGTAATGAGAAAATAGTCTCTCAATTTATTTATACTCACTCAGTGTGAAACCTGAGTTTGGATAAACACAAAGCGGATATTCTGGCAGGAACTGAAGACAGACACACACAAAGCTCTTCCTCAACAGCTCCCAGTCTCACTCTGTTTTTAGTTTTTATATGAGTCAGGCTTGAAAAGCTCAGCTCACACAGATATGTCGTGGAAAATGGGAGTAATGTTGAAATAGCTTTGTTTGTTTAGAATACATCACTATTACAGCACAGACACTTGACAATGGCATATTATTTGCAAATAATTAATTTTCAAAAAAGTTTTTAGACCAATTAAGTGAAATTGGATAATATCCCACGGTACACCTTACAATCTCTCATACCACACTAGTGTGCCACGGCGCAGTGGTTGAAAATCACTGGGCCAGAAACCTCACAGTGGTCATTTACATGTTACCATACGGCAGAAGAGGACTACCCACACAAACCATATAAACCACATTTAAACAGTCGGTTGTCATCTCTACACCCTGGCTGGTACTACTTTACAATAATGTACCTAATGTTGTAAACCTTTCATAAATCCTTTATACGGGTAGTCACATTGTATGGTGGTACCCCTTGGTTTTTAATACTACTTCAGAATAAACTGTGAAGTAATAGTATTTGGTAATAATATTGAAATTATAGCTTAAAGAAGTGACGTATTTAAAAATGTAAAAGCTGTGTCACAGTAACTGCTAAAAAGAGACATATGTCAGTTCTGCCGAAATGATGACAGTGCCATTCTGCATTTTTACTAAAGTTTTGGAAGACCCCTGTGTAAAGTAACCAAACATAATGTTTACCCTTTATTCTAGCATGGTGACCACTACATGGCACATCTCAGATCCATCCTAAACTGGAGCGATCAGGGAAACCTCTTTGAGAACTCAGACTATTACAGTGGGGAAAATAAGTATTTGATACGCTCCCGATTTTTAAAGTTTTCCCACTTACAAAGAATGGAGAGATCTGTAATTTTCATCGTAGGTACACCTCAACTGTGAGAGACAGCATCTAAAAAAACAATCCAAAAAATCACATTATATGATTTTTAAATAACTTATTTGCATTTTATTGTATGGAATAAGTATGTGATACAATTTTTCTATTGTATCACATACTTATTTCATACAATAAAATGCAAATTAATTACAATGTGATTTTCTGGATTTTTTTTATTTTCTGTCTCTCACAGTTGAGGTGCACCTACGATGAAAATTACAGATCTCTCCATTTTTTGTAAGTGGGAAAACTTGAAAAATCGGCAGCGTATCAAATACTTATTTTCCCCACTGTATGAGTTTAGTTATTTAAAATAAAATAAAATTTATAAATTCATTGTAACAGTTCTGCGTTTTATTAATTTACAGTGAAAACAGACATGAACGTCTGATTCGAGGAACTTATCCAATGACAAGTCAGCATCCTCAATTAGCTGGGGTTAGAACTAGTGATGGGCTGGTCCGATATTCAGTATCGACCTTGGTCTGATACTAGCCAAAATAACTGTATCGGTATCGGTGAGTAAATAAAAAAAGATTTTCCGATATTTTAAAAAAATGAAAAATCAAGGAAATATTTGGCGAATGAGCGACATGCCGTAAAAAGAAGCATCAAGCGTCACGTGACTATGTGTTTGCAACTGTCTCAGCATGTCCGCTGTGTGGAATTACTTTAGACTAACATGCATTTAATTTAGTCTGCCTGTTTTCCAGTCCCGCGATGTGTGAAGTACTGATGCGCGATTCACCAGGCTGGTTTGAGTAATCGCGGCTGATGGAAAAACCTCTGTGGCATTCTTTAAAAAATAATAAATACGTCATAGATTAAAATCATGCCAAAGTTTCTTGTGGAGCCGGGGGAGAGTTTTAACTACCCCGCTCCCCATAACGGTGTGAGAGTCTTGGCCAAGTACTTGACTTTACTGTGCTTCTGCAGCAATTATTAAAACAAACAGAACCGTAGTTATATATGTAGATCAATTCATAAAACTGTTTTGTGCAGGCATGTAACGTATATTGTTATATAATTACGTCACTTCAAATGGTCGTTTCAAAGTTATATTGAACATACTACAATTCTAAAATGTCTTGAAGTGCATAGAAATATTTTAACCCACAGTTAATAATGTAAGTTGCAGTTAAGATGGATCGATAAAGCCTTTTTCTGCTGATCCATCTCAATATATGAAAGCAGACAAAAAAGACAAGTGAAAAAAGTTTGCACTGATAGTGACCTTAGTACGAGTTGTGCTAAGAAAATAAGTTTTGCACTACTTTCTATTGTAGATTTCTATTTATGTTTAGCTTTAAGAATATAATGGTCTAATCTACATTTTTTTTATAGTTGTTGAATATACAACACAGTAATTCATGCTGAAATTACAATTCCTTTATTTTCAGATCCACAACACTTTTTGTACTACATTCGTAAAGTGGCACTTGAATTTCATTTTGAATGTTTATTTAGATACTCAGCTTTATAATTTTGCATAAAGGTGCACTTAAAATTTCAGAATGCATGTTTACATGGTGCTGACCAGTCAGATGCTACTCGTGTTACAAAGTTTTAAATAAAAAAGCAGCAGTGTTGCTGAGCTGAGTCACATTTTGGCCGTAATGTACCTCTAATGTATTTCTTCTTTATGACTTTTAGATTTTTTTTGTGCGATGTGTAACCAGTCATTTCCAAAGTATGTTCTGCTTTGTTGTTTTAAAAGAGAGACCAGTATTGAGATTTCATATTCAGATTTAAAATATCGGAATCGGGACTGAAAAAGTCGAATTGGCCCATCAGTAGTTAGAACATAAGAAATTTACAAATGAGAGGAGGCCATTTGACCCATCAAGCTTGTTTGGGGAGAACTTAACTAATAGCTGAGTTATTAAAATCTTATCTAGCTCTGATTTAAAGGAACCCAGGGTTTTAGCTTTCACTACACTATCAGGAAAACTATTCCATGCTCTTACTACATGCTGTGTAAAGAAGTGTTTTCTCAGATTCAGTTTAAAATGTTCTCCCGCTTATTTCCACCGATGGCCACGAGTTCTAGTATTTAAACTAATATTAAAGTTAATCTTCTTTGCATGAGGCTGAACAGATTCAGCTCAGCTAACCTCTCCTCATAAGACATTCCTCTAAGACGAGGAATCATTCTCGTGGCCCTACATTGCACCCTTTCCAAGGCAGCAATGTCCTTCTTAAGGTATGGTGACCAAACCTGCACACGATATTCTTGGTGCGGTCTTACCAACGAATTGTATAATCGTCGCATCACCTCCCTTGACTCCACTAAACTCCATACACCTAGATATCTAAGCCAACATCCTATTGGCCTTTTTTATTGCTTTCCCACACTGGCAAGAGTGGGACATGTAGGCATCAACATATACACCGAGGTCTTTCTCATTATTCAGCTACCTTTATTTCCGTGGAACCCATAAAATATCTGTACTTTATATTTCTACTCCCTTCATGGATCAACTTACATTTATCTATGTTAAATTTCATCTGCCAGGTATCTGCCCAGTCACTAACTAATTCAACATCCTGTTGTAGCCTCTGTGCTGCTGGATCAGTATCTGCTACACCACCCACCTTGATGTCGTCTGCAAATTTAACCAGTTTACTGTATGTATTGGTGTCAGTATCATTTGCTCTTTGGGCACTAAAATTAACCTAAAACTTAACCATGTTATAATCACTCCCGCCCAGTGGTTATAAAACCTCTAACTTTCCAATACTATCCTGGTTATTAGAGAAAACAAGATCAAGAATGGCTTCTCCCCTGGTAGGGGCATTAATAAACTGAGTTAAAAAACAAGCCTTCACTAATTCCACCATCTCAAGTTCATTTACAGAAGAGCCAGAGACTATGCCCCACTGTATCCCAGGTAAATTAAAATCACCCATAACCACCACATCATATTTATTACTCATAATCCTGATATCGTCATATAACATTCTGCTTTCCTCTGCAGCAACATTAGGTGCTCTATAACAAACACTGACAATTAGGCCAGTTTTTAGCATCTAGTTTTGTCCATAATTTTATTTTTATCAGTGAGCTCCCTTACCTGCAGGTTTTCTTTTATGTATACTGCATCACCACCTCCCTTCCTGCTTATCCGGTCTCTACAGAACAACATGTAACCATCCATATTATATACTTCTCCATCATTGTCACTCATCCATGTTTCTGTTATTCCTATAATTTCATAGCTTTCTCCCTGTTCGTTTACAGACAGGATTCTTTCTTCTTCTTCCTTATGAAGCCTGTTGTCCCTTGTGATGCCTCACCCAGGTGGAGACCATTGGCGATGCGTACATGGTGGCGTCTGGACTGCCAGTGCCCAATGGGAATCGGCACGCCGCAGAGATCGCCAGCATGGCCCTGGATATTCTGAGCGCCGTTGGCACGTTCAAGATGAGGCACATGCCTGACGTTCCTGTCCGCATTCGCATCGGCCTGCACACGGGTTGGGGCTGCACACATCCTTCTCTCCTCATTATGCATTTACGCATATGGAGCATTTGCACCTGAACCTTTCAGTCTACCCACCCAAGCACTATATCGGCAGAAAGATCAACAGACAGAATACACTGTAAAAAACACATGTTTACCGTTATTCATTCAGATATGCTTATATCCAAAGCTTCATATGAGTAATGCAAATGGTACATCATGAAGTTGTAGCTGTCAAAGAACTAACTACAGTATCAGTCTAGTTAGGCTGAGCTTCCAATGGATGACCAGTAACCAGGGCAAGAGCTATACAACGTGTCACGTTAAACAACGTGTGCACACAGTTTGTGCGAGGAACTTGTAGACTTGGGTGCGACTACTGACTCTAATGTGATGTGGGAATCCTTCAGTGATAAGACCCTGAAGGTTGCCAAGGGCCATGTTGGTGTTGCCATTGTTCCCAGAAGGAGGTGTTTCATCTCGCAGGGCACCCTGGATATTATCAAGAGGAGTCGCAGCGCACGACTTGGTGGCAACTCAGGTCTGTACCGGGAACTGAGAAGGACAACTGTGAGGGCTCTGAGGGCAGATAAGGAAGCGCTTGTTAGACGAATTTGTGAGCAGGTGACACACCATCTGTGGTCTAGTGACCCACGTCCTGCTTACTGAGACATTACGCACATCTGAATCTGTTCCTCAGAGACTTGCAGTCGTGATGGGACAGTCCTTATGGATGAGACTGCAGTTGTGTAGGCTGGCTACTTTGAGCAATTGTTTAAAGCTGACCCTACAGCTAGGATGTTCAACATCTTTGGGTCCACGGTTCTCAAAGCTGATCCTCCAATCAGCTGTGAACCACCCAATCTCACTGAGATTGCATAGGTGGTGAATCAGCTGGGAGCTGGGAAGGCCGCAGGGATCTGTGGTGTCCGGGGTGAACTCCAGGCTGATGGTAAGGCTGTCTTCCTGGCATTGCAGGCATCATCCCAACTGACTGGAAATTGAGACTTGAAGTCCCTATCTGGAAAGGGAAGGGTGGGTAACACTGCTTTCAGTGCCGGATTAGGTCCTTCATAGGGTCATCCTTAACAGGATCGGTGATCACTTGCTTGCCTGTCAGCGACCAGAGAAGTCTGGTTTTATGCCTAAGAAGTCTACTATCGACCGAATCCTTGCACTGCACTGCACTGCAGAATGGAGGGAGAACCTCTATGTTCTTCCCAGTTGATTCTGGAGTTCGCTAGGGGTGTATTCTTGCTCCTACTCTGTTCAATGCTTGTATGGACTGGGTGTTACGCAGTGTCGTGGGGTCCAGCGGCTGTGGGGCGTCCATTGGTGAAGAAAGATTTACTGATCTTGACTTTGCCGACGATGCCGTGATCTTAGCGGAGTCAGTGGAGGCTCTGATTGGGGCTCTCGAGAAACTGAGTGAGGAGTCTGAGTGTCTGGGATTGCGGGTGTCCTGGATAAAGACCAAGATACAGGCATTTAATGACTTCTTAGGCACAGCCATCAGTAGTGTGTCTGTCTGCGGGGAGAATCCTTGGGTACCGCTAGTTTGACTTTGTGTTGAATGAGCGGTTGCTAGAGGAGTGCTGAATGAGGCAAATTATCTGCAATATGAGGGAGGATCAGTTATGGCACTATGGCCATATACCTGATTGTGGCAGATGGATGGCCATTTCCAGAGGGTGGGACTGGACCATGTATGTGCCTGCGGGATTGCCGGGATTTTGCTGTGTGGTGGGAGTGGCATCGCGCTGCATCAGCGCATGCTCCCCTACCAGACCTGACCTGACCTGATAATAATAATAATCCTACAATAATAATAAAAGTAACTACATATGGTAATGTACTGTACCCTGACCTGACGAACCGCTGAAGCCACACAAAGTTTCCACGAGTATTACAAAGTCATGCACGCATTCATTATTATGAACCATTGTATTTATCCTGAATTTTTAATATAAGAGGCTTTATGGCAATCCGTTAATTCGTACGAGTTGTCCATAACTCAGACTTTCTTAACTCAAAGACTGCCTGTACAACAAATACTTAGTGCTACACTGGTAAAGCACTGTGCCTGTCAATAGACTTTCTTGGATGGCAGCGAGCTGCTCATCTCTGTGTTTCGGCTGTAGGTCCATGTGTGGCTGGGGTGGTGGGGCTGACAATGCCCAGGTATTGTCTGTTTGGAGATACGGTGAACACTGCCTCACGGATGGAGTCCACCGGCATGCGTGAGTAAACGGGAGCACTACACCGGCAAGTGCGCCACTCTCAGACCTTACTGGAGGAAGCGAGAACATTACTAATGAAAGAAATATTGACTTTCATCAGGCCTGCATAAGATAACACCATACATAGAATGAAACAGTCCTGCTCTGTGTTTATCAGCAGCAGCCAAGAACACAGCGTTTAATAGGCCTCTTCCCTCCAGCATATCGCATCCATGTCAGTGAAAGTACTGTGAAAATGCTGCGGAAGCTCAAGGAAGGATACAGGGTGCAGCTGCGAGGAAGGACAGAACTGAAGGTAGGCTGAGCTCAGCCAAGCATGCACACCTCACATCACTGTAGGTGCTTTACACTAAAGAGACTATAATTTTTTAATGGAAGGTCCTCATTAGATAGGTATGTTTGTGTGTGTGTGTATGCATGCATGTATGTGTGTGTGGGGGTTTGCAGAGATCATATTTGGGGACCAAAATGTCCTCAAAGTGTGGTAAAACCTGAAACTTCCTTACTTTTGGGGACATTTTTTCAGGTCCCCATTTGGATAACCTGAATTTTATAAAAATCTGTCAATGCAATCAAAAACGTAAAAATGCCAAAGGTCTTGTATTTTGGTTGGATACTTATGGTTAGGTATGGGTTAAGGGTGTTGTGATTGGGATTAGGGTTTTTCCCATAGAAATGAATGGACACTGGGTATGCAGGTATGCAAAATGGATGTGTATTGCCTTAAATGGTTAATTCTCTAGAATATGACGGGCACACACCGAGGAGGCAAATAGAAAATGGTGAATATATTAGAAATTAATAGTTTCTAATATATGTTCATACATAGGACAAGGACATGTGTCAAACAATCAGTAAACACAAACAATACAGGCCTCCAATTATCACAGAGGATTCCATTTACAACACTTAATTTATAGTACTTTGAAAGGGACTGTATTTAGAGATCCAATTATTCTTTGTGATGATAAATATTGAAAGACATTATTTTGTTAATAATAACGATCTCAGAAATGAATGGGTCACAGATCTTCTGCCAAAACACAAACGAATGCCACTTCATTTTTAGCGTAGCTTTCCAAAACACTTCACGTTTGTTGATTCCTAAAACTTGATTCATCCTGGCTCCTCTGTACTAAATTTCGTATGCTATGCTGCTCTCCTTCATGCAGGGGAAAGGCATGGAGGAGACGTACTGGTTGGTTGGCAAGGAGGACTTCAC
Organism: Mormyrops attenuatus; assembly: GCA_026777985.1. Classification (NCBI taxonomy): domain Eukaryota; kingdom Metazoa; phylum Chordata; class Actinopteri; order Osteoglossiformes; family Mormyridae; genus Mormyrops; species Mormyrops attenuatus. The sequence continues at coordinate 42,227 of JAODKC010000112.1, forward strand.
CAAGCCGCTGCCCATCCCACCAGAGCTGAAGCCAGGGTACGCTGGGCCCGGTTGGCCCCCTGCCCCTCCTCCACCATGTGTCACTTGTGTTTATCAATATGCATACTTGACCATTCTTATGTTCTTGTGTACCAATTTGATGGCATCTTCCATTGCCGAAGACCAGTTCCAATACTCAAGAACAGAAGTACAGAGGACAGTAAAAATCCTCGGGTGTCGTTGTTGCTCCACCCCAGATTTCAACGATGCGTCAGTTGCATCCTCGCTAATAAGATCAATCCCATGGTTCATTGCATCCCAAGTTCATTCTTGGGAGACAGGTTAGCAAGAGCACTCTTGCCAAGGACACAAGTATGTTCTTTGTGTTCTTGGTATTGAGGAACACCCTCTAATGTCTTACACAGGCAGCTGGCTCATGGCTTGCAGATGGAGGAAATAGCCCAATATAAACGTCGGAAAGCAGAAAAGCAGCTCATCAAGAAGAACTGACGTACCCTCATGCACGGGAAAGCCCTGGTCTCAGCATCGCCAAGCAGGAAACTCCAGCAACGCTTTCAGTTTTACACTATGAATCGTGTTTCCCTTTCTGGTTCTGCAGATGGAGCACCAATCAGATGCTGATTTGTGCCATTTGGTGATATGAGCTCTGTATGGGAGGTTATTGGATTTCAGTGTGTGTACAGTACAGACTCATTTTGATTTTAAGACTTTTGTTCATTTAGCCCAGTGGTGAAAATATTGAGATATTTACAAATGTAGAAGATATTGTCATTGTTCTGATAAAATTTATTTATATTTCTGTTTTTAAAAGTCTATTTAATGGTTCATTAAAAACGAAATCAAAAAAATTACTTTATTCAATTTCAGATGATGAATGTTCAGCCCCCCGCACAGCTTTGCTCATGATAAATTCCAGGGTTTGGTTTTACGATTAGGATTATCCTGAAAGATGGATGGATGGCCGGCTTGTCACAGCATAATCCAACAGCATCACCCAGACATCCATTTTGCTTTCTTGCAGATCAGAGAAAGACACTCAGCAATGGCACTAGGAAGTGCGGAAAATCTTGCACATGCCGCATACGAGTCACCTGATCACCCTGGCTTTTGACCCCAGTGATGCTCCATCAGCAGGCACTCTGCGGGCACTGCATGCAGCTGACAGGAGGAGGCAGGGGCCTGATCCAGTGGCACTCTCACCATAGTGACCAGATGGTTCTTCTTTGCATTCCTCTAACACAACCCTTACTGATTGCCCCTAGACAGCTTTTCCAGTTGTTGCAAATAAACACTGCAAATCTCCTCCACAGCCCTGCCAGAGGGTGTTTGGCTAAATGTACCTTTCAGGAAATGGGATCAGGCAGGAGTGCTGGATAAAGGAAGCACTTATGATGTGCTGGGAACACGGCATGTAACAAGGCACCTGCACTCACTGTGTACCATTCATAGCTTTATATTGTGTGGAGCTCCAAAAATGTCACATGACTTGTTAAGCTAAAACAGGGGTCAGCTCTGTGACGTACACATCACTTGACTTGCTAAGCTAAAACAGGGTTCAGCTCTGTGATGTACACATCATATAACTTGCTAAGCTAAAACAGGGTTCAGCTCTATGACGTACACGTCACATGACTTGCTAAGCTAAAACGGATCAGCTCTGTGATGTACACATCACATGATTTGCTAAGCTAAGTTTTTACATCACTGAACTCATCTATGGCCAAGGTGTATAATGTAACTTCATTTTGGTGCCAGTGTTTATGTTATCACCTGTTCGTACTTTGTGTACAGATAGCTGGGAAGGACACTTTCATTAAAAAAATCTACATTTAACACTTTTCTTCACCCCTTATGACAGAACATCTGAACTCAGCGAAGAATGATAAATTACAACATGTCATGTTATTAGTATTTTATTAAACATTAGTACAGACATTTTTTTTTCTTTTCTTAAAAAGTGTTGCGGCCCCTTGCTCCCATACATTAAATTGATTCCAGGTACCAACCACACAAATGGAATTACAACTTTGTACATTATTGCAGAAAGACAATATTTCCCAAATACTGCCCAAATATTTTTTAGGTATTTGTGGGCTTTTACTTTGTTGGTAAATTTTGCAAAAAAATTATTCCCTGAACAAAGAATACCATTCATTAGTATACAGTTTATCAATGATTCGGTAATTAGTATATTATAGTTTATGGTTTTGTGCAACAGTTCGATATTTCATTTTTAAAATGTACAGTACAGTACTTGGTACCATGACAGCACCCTCCTCTGGAATGTGAACCAGCAGCTTAACGATTATAAATAGTGTTTCATGAGTATGGGACTGACCATTTTTGTAACGTGCAAGTATGCCATTTCCATAATCTGTCCGATATTCTGGCTGTGAGACCATTAATATCACTATTGAGAAATACATGCACACGTATAGTGCATTGATAACTTGTCACCCCAAATAAAATTGCAAAAAACGAATGCAAAATAAGTTATAAAATGTACACAATAAGGTCCTATATTTATGCCTGGAGTATTGTTTACTTTTACATGAAATGATTAGTATTCTGAAGGGAATATAGAATTGGCCATTTTACAAACTCTTCTGTGGTTAGTACAGAAAGATATTGACAAAAAGAGGACATTTGCTATCAGATAGCACTGTGGGTACCTCAAAAGTTGCTCGTTCACGGCCCAGCAGGAATCCTTCTGAGTAAGATACTTAGTGGATAAAAAGAGGCTTTTAATAAAACTGCCAGCCCAGAAAACCTAAATCATAAATCTATGTAAATTCTTAAAAAAAAAAAAAAAAACGAATGTGGGAAGTGTTTTTTTTCTTTCTTTTTGTTTTGAGAGATCACATTGACAATGCATAAATGTAAAGGTAGCAGAATCTGGGTAGGGAACAATTTAACCATTGGGGTGCCTGTATTGCCTCTTGTGATTGAGAGTGAATTTGCACCAGATGGTGCCCTAAATGCAGCCTGGATTACGCATGCAGACCTTAAGAAGGACGTAGACTAGGGAGGTCACTGTTAACCAGCTTAAAATCTCTATAAACCCTGCTCTTCACCAGCAGACAGAAAAACATCAGCTGTGACAATTCCTTCACATGCCACATTACAGTCATTTTATTCTTCATGTTGGTGATTATAGTGTCACAAATAAAAATCAGCTGTTGATAGACAGAAAATGTCCTTTCACATCAGATCATACAATGAAGCAGCTCTTTCTGAAACAACTAATAAAACAATTGCACCAAGACACATTAAGAAGTTGCAAATGAGGACACAATTTAATCTTTGTAACAAAACAATAACATTATAGTTACTGTATGTGATAGCATCTTTGTATGTTTGATGTTTTATAGTCATATAATTATATGTTTATCACACGTGATATTAAAATTTAACCATTATAAGTACTATATGTGCATGTTTGAATAATATGATGTAATGAAGAAACTGCAAAACAGAAGATGTTAAAAAGTAAAAGTTGACAAAGTAAAAAAAAACATATTGTAGATCGTCAGAGCTTTAGGATATACTCGCTTTGTGTACAGAATTCAAATCGAGCGACTACTGGGGGTGGGGG
>JAODKC010000112.1:89912-103188 GCA_026777985.1 Mormyrops attenuatus
TAGGTTCTCCCCAAACGAGCTCGATGGGCCGAATGGCTTCCTCTCGTTTGTAAATTTCTTATGTTCTTATGTTCTTAACCCAATAGAAAAATTGTGGGGTGACATCAAACAGGCTGTGTCTGAGGCAAAACCAAGAAATGCTGAAGAATTGTGGAATGTAGTCCAATCATCCTGGGCTGGAATACCCGTTCACAGGTGCCAGAAGTTGGTCGACTCCATGCAACAGATGTGCAGCAGTTGTCAGAAACCATGCTTAAACAACTAAATATTAGTTCTGTGATTCAAAGGGAAGCTAAATCTTGAAAGTTTTTTTCAGTTTACATAGTGAATGTTTGAGTTTGTAAAGAAGAATGCAGACCCTGCTATTTTTTTGAACAGCCTAATATTCCTTTTTCTTAAATTTTTATAAAGGATTAACACAAATTTGATTATATTTCTTCATGTTCTGATTAGGGATAGAATGTACAGTGATCCAAATGCATTTGCGTGTATAGAAATAAAAGCTATTATGATGATGAAAACCCTTTATTGCTGTTGAAATACACCATGTCACTAGTCACAAGCACCAGCGAAAAAGGGCTTTATTCACTTTTTTATATACACTGCTATTATTTTGCACACAACTGTATCTGTGTAGAATAATCTGTATTTTACTACTTGAAGAAGCATGATATAAATGACTGTGGATAGAAATAAAAAATTAGGATAAAAGTCAAAGAAATTTCCACCAACCTAGAACGCCGTCTCTGCCTGGAGGGCCAGCAGGCCCCCGAGAGCCGGGCAGACCTGGGGGGCCTTGAGGGCCTCTTTCCGTTCTCAAAAAATATGAAGAAGTAATTGTTGGGGGGTCACCTGGGGGTCCTTCAGAAGAAAAACAGGCAAGTTATTGAATGAATGATTCACTGTAATGTGATTGAAATAATGATTCGAGCATTGGAAGACAGTGTACACCTGGTGCACCCTTGACTCCTTTGTCTCCAGGCAGACCAGGTATTCCAGGAAGTCCCGGCTGACCCAGTCCACCTTTGTGATGTACAGGAACACAGGGATAGAGAATATTTCCCTCAAGTTACATAAAACACAAAGCAATGCTCAGCAGTTGGTCTCATGTTTACAGCCTGACAGTATCACAAAATAATGGCTGTGCTTTTCTGACACAGACAGCAGGATGGCAGAGGGCGTACTCCAGCTGACCTGGGAATCCATGCTGTCCAGGGAATCCAGCGTCTCCCTTCAGCCCTGCGGCTCCTGGTTCACCAGGATTTCCCTAATTACATGGGGGGGGGATGATGTAAGGGCACTTGATATCAGGCCAAATGAAAATATATACAAATTGATAAGAATATGCAAAAGCACAGCCTCATAAATGTGCAAAATGTGTCTGTAGTGGAGGGGTGCACTCAGTGTTATGTGCCTGAGGGGTGTGGACCAGACTCATTTCATCTCTCTCAGTGTCTGCATGAGGTATACACATCACTGTAGGCTGGAGCACGCCAGTCACCTGGCCAGGTTCTGTAGCCATGCTGTAACCTCTTACCGGAGTGCCAGGAAGCCCAATGCTGCCTTTCAGACCCAGCGGGCCAGGTCCTCCAGGGAATCCAGGCATGCCTTTGTCCCCCTTCAGCATTCCCAGGCCTGGGAGGCCTTGTGGTCCTTCAGGACCAGGGGAACCTTTACATATTTATACAGTAAACATTTAGTCATTAAGGTGACAGAAGACCAATACCCACAAAGCTCCTCAAATTGCTGCTACATGTCACTTGTTTCTTATTTTGGCTATTTATATGCTTTTAAAACAGTTATACCTATTGCAGAAGAGAGAATGCACAATACATAGGTGTTTCGAGATTATAGTGAAACAGCGTAGTTTTTATACACCTACAAGGTAAATAAAAGTGTATACTGCATCCTTATGAGGGGAATGACAGCAGTTCTCATCCTGTGATTCAAACTACCAACTTTAATGTTTAGCTCTTTAAACACAAATTTTGAGTAAGCATTTATTTCCTACAGAATGTTCATTATCAATATAATCTGTCAGCCATGAAAAGGACCAAGTTTAATGTACCACAAATGCACACAGGTCACCTTAAAGTCATATCCAGTCACTGTGCGCTCAAGGCAAATACCCTGGGAGGGTGTTGTATTGTAGATGTGAGTGTGTGTGTGTGTGTGTGTTTATGAGAGCAGGATATGCATGTTTAAAGGAACGGAGTGAATGGAAGGAAAGATGAGTCACGCCTGACCGTAATGAGATGCCAGTATTATTCTGAAAATGGATGCAGCCCCCAAAACTGCATTCATTCTGTCCAGAGAATCCAGCATCTAACCTGAAGTCCAGAAGTCTAACCCGCAGGACCTGGGGGTAAAGTCAACAATGGGTCTGAGAAGGTAGGGCTGCAAGGAGGATGAATGGCAAGGAAGAAATGCCATGAGGAGGAGGGGCTGCCAGAAAGAGGAGGGGCCGCAAGTAGGAGAAGGAGGGACAGCGAGTAGGAAGGGGGGGAGCCACGTGGAGGAGGAGGCGGCCGGGCTGTGAGGAGAAGGAGGAGGGACTGCAAGCACGAGGACCAGGGGCCACAAGGAGCAGGAGGACCAGGGGCCACGAGAAGGAGTAGGACCAGGGGCCACGAGGAACAGGAGGACCAGGGGCCACGAGAAGGAGGGGCTGCAAGAAGCAGGAGGTGTGGCTGTGAGGAGCTGGAAGTGGGGCCCCACTGGAGGAGGGAGAGCAGTAAGCAGGAATAAAAATATTTAGTTTTCCAGTGTTCTTTTTTTCCCCCCGCGATGACACTGTAAGCTGCTGAAACAGTCAGCCCTTTTCACAAGGAGATCTCAATTCCTTACTTTAACAGACATTTCAGCTTTGCTGAGGTTCCCCTGTGGGGATCCCCAGCAATTGGGAGAGGAAAGCACCAGCTCTGACCTGCAGGGCCCACCAGGGTCTCATTTCATGGCAGGATGCTGGTGAGGGGGGCCGTGTGGTGAGGGCTGCACCAGACCCCTCAGGTCAGGTGGGGCCATCCCGCAGGAAACAGCCAGATGTTACATCTTCAATGTCCTCACCAGTATTTCTACACAGGACCCAGTCCAGAACTACAAAATTCTTAAGTTGTACAAATCTGAAATTCATATAAATTGGCAGCTTAATTTTGACCAGAGATTTATTAAGATGGCTATAAAATCAGGCTGCTTTTACTATATTATTACTTGCTGTTGATAACTTTAATGTATTCTTGTTGTTTTTTATTCATCAAGAGATACTGATGAAGCTCTGACTGGACCATCTCTGCTGGTCTGATGATCTGGGGTTCCTGTGAACGTACACAGCCCACACAGACTAATGAACAGCACTCTGAACCGAGCTAACTGAACTAAGCTTACCAAGTTAACAAAGCTAACAGAGCTAACTGAGCCCTCTTCTCTTCACCCTGCACCTTGCTGTATTTGTGGAGGAATTTGTGGAGCAGCAGCAGCAGTGATATTCAGGCACACAGCGAAGAGCCACAGCGCAGCTGACAAGCAACGGCTTTAGGGTCGGCGTGTCGATTTGTCGCAGACATCCTGAAGAGAGGCATTCGCCCAAAGCTTGGGAACGAGAACAGCAGAAACATTTTAAAGGAGAGCAAGTCCAAAGAACCGAGAAGCAGCGACCTTACAAGCAAGACACAGGCTGCATGTGAGAGGGTTTCGCATAAATGGATATACGACAAAGAAAGTGTGTAGACTGGTCAAGGCAGGCGTGCCTGAGTGAGTAAGTAGTAAGGAATGAGGAGTGAGCAGTGAGAGACACATGGGGCTTGCAATGCCAGTTATGCCAATTGCAGGGGGTGCTTTTTTTGCTCTTTGATGTCAGTGTCAATCGCTGAAACTTCCCATGCAAATCAAAAGGTGTGTTCACGTGCCAATTTTCCATCTGGTTTCATCAGCTTTACCAGCCTCATTAACTGACAGCCTGGAGCCATATATGCTGAATCTAAACTGGCTGTGAATGTCAAGATGCCAATAAAAAAGCACTGAAACAGAATCACCAAGTTAATGCTGAGCAAACTGAGCCTCAGCCAGAACTGGCATCAATTTAATGGAACAGGGCAGAAACCAGGTAGCCAAAAAAGCAGACATTAGCATTGTGAAAGATTTCGGACTTACCAGTTCTTCCTGGGGGACCAGAGGGCCCCGGATTACCTTTGGGCCCTGTTCCTGACACACCAGGGGGACCCAAGAGGCCGACATTGCCAGGGAATCCGGGCGCACCTGGGGCCCCCTGCTCACCCTTCTGTCCAGGAAAGCCGGAGCTACCAGGTACACCAGGAAGACCAGGATCCCCTTTTGGACCTGGGGGGGGGGGCATATGTCAGATTAGTAGTATCAGTGCTAATAAAATAAAATAGTTACGGAAGAATTTTAAAACGCAAAAAAAAAAAAAAACATTTCGGTCAACTGGCAACTGCATTACGGCATCGCTCCCATTGGTTGTAGCCATTGAAATGTTGTAGTGCAACACCAAGTCAGCTGACCAGGGTTTACTGGTTACACTGGGGTGGCCATGATAAAGGCACAGGAAAACTCATAACTGGAATTGAAGATTTCAAGTAATTTAAAAGCTAAAGCAGGAAAATCACCTCGCAAGCCTGGCAATCCAGGAGTTCCTGGGCGACCAAAGCCGCGTGGACCTACAGGGAAAAAGATACAGTTCATTCAAATTTTGAAAAAGGAATTACCCAAACATTCAGCTTTCCTTCCTTCCTTCCTTGCAGGACACCTTTCACCTTACCGTGCTCTCCCTTTATTCCGGTGGGTCCAGGAATGCCATCACGCCCTCCTGGGCCCTTCTCTCCGGAAGGGCCAGGCAGTCCAGGACTACCTGGGCTTCCTTGTGGTCCTACTGGGCCATCAGGACCCGGAGGACCTGGAGCTCCATCAAAGCCCTTTGTGCCCGAGATGCCAGGCAAACCTGAGGCATGAAGTGAGTGAGGTATAAAAAGGCAGATAGGAGCAGCACAGCAGAAGATCCTTCTTGTAAACATTGTGCTGCAAACACCATACTGCAAACGTCTGCTGTGGCTGCAAACATTTGCCGTGATTGTAAACATGTTGCAACTGTAACCATGTGCTGTGACTATAAACGCTGTGACTAAATGTTGCAACTGTAGATGCTGTAACTGTACATGCTGTGCTGTATTTGTCTGCTGTAATTATAAATCCTGTGCTGCAAACGTGTGCTGTGACTGTAAACACTAACCGTGTGCTGTGATTATAAACAGACTGTAAACACTAATTGTAAACGTGTGCTGTGACTCCAAATGTTGAATAAGCGTGTGATGTGACTGTAAACACTGACAGTATATGCTGTGACTGTCAATATTGTAGCTAAGCGTGTACTGTGATGGTGGACACTGACCAAGAATGTGCTGTGGCTAAAAACTGACTGTAAATATGTGCTGTTACTGCAAACACTGACTGTGTACTGTGACTGTAAACACTGAAGGAATGAGCACTGTGACTTTAAACTCTGTGACTGTAAACAGAGTGACTAAATTACACTGTGACTGTGTGGTGTGACTACATGCTGTGATTATAAACGTGTACTGTGACCACTAACATGACTGTAGATGCTGCAATGGCAGATGCTATGACTGCAAACATGCAGTGTGAGTAGATGCTGTGCCTGTAAACGAGGTTACAGTGACAGTGTTTACAGTCAAGGCACGTTGTTAGTGACAATGTTTACAGTCACAGCACATGGTTACAGTCACAGCATGCGGTTACAGCCAGTGTTAATTTCGTTGTCGAAAAATTTGTCATAGTTATCGTCAACAACCTTTATTTTCAGACTAAAACAAGACGATAACTAAATAAAAATTATTTTGCGAGGCCTAAGACTATGAAGAAGTGTATTGACAATTTTGTCAACGAATAAAAACGAGACGAAAATATTTGCCAGAGACGAGATCCAATCAGAACTAATGTAGTTCATGTAAGGCAGGGGTATGCAACTAAAATTTAAAGAGGTCCAGTAAGAGAAAATTTCTTGAAGCAAAGGTCCAGAAGATCATAATGTCTAACTATTTAGTGTGATATATATTTAAGTAACCTATTAGTTGTGTTAACATTGCATGTAATCAATACCTGACTGTCAAATCAAATTACTTCAGTAAAATTCAAAAATCTCTTGACAATATTTATTGTTATGTGAAAAAGACCCAAACATGTATGACTGCCGATATGTATAATGTTTTCTTATTTACTAAATAAAAGTAGGGCTGCATTTCAAAATAAGAGAAAATAAATAAAATGTGAAAATTGTGCATGTTTAAATAAAGTGCTTAACTTAAGCCATAAAACCATAAAAATACAGTCGTGATTATGTCGTATTTTAGTGTTCATGGATTTAAGTATTGGTTTTGATAGTCGCACACCGGTAATTATAATAAAACGAGACTTTAATTTTAATACATACGAACCTATCACTTTAATCGCTATTAGAGTAGGATATGGGCAGTCTTATTATTTAGAAAACATATAAAACATGACGTTGTGTTTTTCTCATATTCGTTTTATACTTGTCGGAGTAACAATGCAAATGGAATGACAAGCTGTTTCAGGCGAAAACAGTGCATTTTACTTTTCATTTCAAATAAAATGTGGGGTTGCCAACTTCGGCCAGCTGGCTGGAGTGAGATTTTCAATTCGAGATGTCTGCACGCAAATGTAACAGCTCTTACCTTGTAAATAGTCTGCTTTTGTATTTAACTGTGTAAATACACTTTTGTCGTAGCTAATTTTAGGTTTATAATAGTATAATATAGATTAGCTGTAAGATTTCCTGCACGAGTCTAAAAGCCAGATGCTTGAGATTTGGCAACCCTGAAAACGTACATTTTTTGTTTCCCCTGAATTGATTTATATAACAAATAACATTACTTTACACAGTTGTTAGAAAGCGAAAACTTCAACAAACATGAAATCACTAATGAACTATGTCTACAGATATTTATTTTAATATTTTTATTTTAATATTCAGGGAGAGCAGGCCTAGCTGGTGGCATTATAGCCTATGCATTTTTTCTTTGAAGTGATTTTATTTTTGCACTAATGGCACTACTGATTTTACAGTACTCAGTTTCCGGGTAAATAAATATATGTTTGTGTTTCACACAAGAGTAAAATCTGTGTCTTTGTGTACTGCACAGTCAGACCTTAATAAAATTCCTTAGCACTGGTTTCATTTCATCTTGGTGAACAAAATGATTTCAGAAATCAAAGGGAAATTTTAAACATTACACTTTGCACTTTTAATTTTAGTCAACTAAACCAACTGTAGTTTTAGTCGACTGTAATCTTATGAATTTTAGTCAACTAAAACGAGACTAAAACTAAAATAATTTAGATGACTAAATTATGACTGAAACTAAATTACATTTTAGTCAAAAGACTATGAGTAAAAGAACATGAAAATTTGCTGCCAAAATTAACACTGGTTACAGCCACAGTGTTTATAGTAACAGCAGGCAGTTACAGTCATCCAAAAGCACTTCTTCAAGAAGCTGCCCTGTGATTGGAGGAGGCATCTCCCAGGCTTCATACCTAGAGTCCCACGGAACCCAGGGTTTCCCTTCTCTCCCGGGCTGCCAGGCAGGCCTGGTAATCCGGGAGCTCCCGGTTGGCCTTTGATTCCAGGGATTCCAAGAAATCCAGGCTGTCCTGGGTCACCCTGGAAGAAGAAACTAAATTAGTATGAGTATATTGTGTTCCATGCTGTAACACCATGCATGGAATGTTCAACCAAATAATTAAGTACAAAAAAAATCCATATATTTTACAATTAGATAGATCTTTATTGATAGATCGTCATTGACAGACAGACAGATTGTTTAAATGGGTCTTAGAATTAATTACAAAACTACAGACCTTATTTAATTTTGACATAAATTAACTATTGAAAAGATTCAAGATTCAAAATTAAAGAATATAGCTTCATTACATGTATAATTGGATCTTGCTGATGTTATTATTAGCAGTAGTATGGCTAAGTGGCCCTTATTTTACACTCCTCTGAATATCTGTACATTCCCTTTGTGTGTACCTTGGCTCCTGGACTTCCTCGAAGTTCAGCACCAGGGGGCCCTGGGTCCCCCTTCTCCCCCTTGAATCCAGAAGCCCCTGGCTGGCCAGATAGCCCTGGGCTTCCTGGATTCCCTGGTGCACCTTTCACCCCTGCTGGACCTGTAACAGGAATATATGGTTGTATTATATGTGTGTGGCTCAGCAAACTAAGCCTCTTGCTTGTGATAGGCAATGTTGGGCATTTCAAGTGTGTTTCTACCAACCAGCTGAGTACTCTGACTGTAACTGTTTACGCTCAACTGGTTGGTAGAAACTAAATCTTGGTCTGGATTTGTAGTTCCTGGACCTGAAATGCCCAACATTGATGATCTGAAGGTTGCTGGTTCGAGCTTGACCTCTGCAGGTCAGTTGCATGGCTGTGGGCCCTTGAGCAACACCCTTAACCCCCAGGTGCTACAAGACGGTTACCTTTTACTGTGTCTGTCATGGTAAAAGATGGCGAATAAAGAATTTAACTGAGGGTGTGTCCAAAATCGCACTTAGACAACAGGTGTTGAATTCTGTGAGTGGCGTACTATGAACCATTATTATACTACATAATGTATGTATGCATGAGAACAGTACACATGCGCTTGGATAAACTGCAGCCACCATCTTGCATATTGCCTGATTTGGATGATTACTAATGACATATATCTTGACCCACATGAAAGTTAAAAACCAGTGACAAATATCAACTGAAAAAATACATATTTGAGTAAACTTATCTAACTGGTTATTGTTCTCTACTCAAATTCGTATAGAGGCAGCACGTTATTTATCTATGGTTGCAGCTTCAGTCTCCTTATAGCGCAGCGTCCATCAGTTGCACACTTTGGAATTTCGCAGAATGTAGTATGTTATCTGGGTACCATTCACCTACTGTCTCATCCATACTGAGGATTCAGACATACTGCTCACGTCGCATACTATATTCCGTCTACTATACAGCAGAAAAGTACCCGATTTCGGATGCACCCAAAATCTACATTGTCTGCTGCTCTGCACTACTGTCATACAGCTTTCACCTCTATCGTCAAAGAGCTGTTTTTGCCCACTTGGCTGGATGTCTTTCAGATGGTAGATCATTCTAGAAACACACAGGACACTGCTGAGCTTGAAAAACCTAACATTGCTGCCGGTCAGTTCAACAGTATGTAAATCTTTATTCCTTAATTGTCTCAAGACTTAAAAATCCTAACTGAGGTGGATTTAAAAGCTGAAATCTGTAAATTTCACCTGGATTAATGTGGTTTACTTCAACCTACTTCAAGGAAAACGCAGAATGTGCAGTGATTTTTGTGCACTTGGTGTGTACTATAAATGTAAATATGTTCTTATTTTAAAATGTACAGTGAATCCACTGCAGGGAGTTACCAGAGAATCCCATGTCTCCCATTGCACCCTTTGGTCCTGCTGGTCCGGGGAGCCCAGGTTCACCTGGGACTCCAGAAGCTCCTTTGGGTCCTGGAAAAAATGGAACCCTCAAACTCAGAAGATTAAAGAGCACCCCCACCCCCCTTTACAGAAAGGCAACTGGGACCATTACATCATCATGAACACTGGTGTAACAATGCGTTACTTAATGACACCGCATTAAGTAATAACTTGACAAACTGTAACAAATTTTCATTTCATTATGAAATACCACCCACAATTTGACAATTTTAATGCAATATGTAATTTCCTTGCTTTTTGTAATAAATTATTACATATTCCGGTGGTTATTACAAAATGTGGGAGTTGGGCTTTTTTATGATGGATGGATGGATTGATGGATATTATAACAAAGAACAAAGGTGTAGGAAAATGTGATGTACCATTTACATCTGTCCAAAGTGAAGCTGCTACTAAAAGAAAATCCGATTCATATTGGAAAAGACACCTTTTTACTGCCTAAATGGATACCTGGAGGACCCGGCTGTCCTGCTCTTCCACCAGTTCCCAGAAGGCCTTTCTCTCCCGGAACACCTGCGACACCTTTCTGCCCCGGGACACCTGGCAAACCTACAGAACAGAGAGATGCAAACGCTGTGGCTTTTACTAGCATAAAGCACCAGCGATTTCATGCAGATGAAACAATGTTTCTTCACAAGGATGTGATTTTGCAATGGCATCGGCTTACCTGGGGCCCCCAGCTCTCCCTTTGGGCCCTTTTCAGTAGTGATGTTGCCTTGAGGGCCCGGTAGGCCAGCATCACCCCGTTCTCCCTTAAGCCCAGGAATGCCAGGTGCTCCAAGCTTTCCAGGGAATCCACTATCACCTGTTTAATGAAAAACATTCAATTATTCTGCCTAGAGGAAAAAAAACAGGAATGGCACAAAATATTAAGCATGTATTGAACAAGTGACACTGATGTGCACCTTTTGGTCCAGTGAATCCTATCACACCAAAGCTACCTGGGGGACCCTGAAAGCCTGTGGACCCCACCACTCCCATCTCTCCTTTGGTACCTAAAGGAACAAGGCATAAAGATACTATCAAGCCCAGGGGGAAATCGCAGTATGCAAGGCTATGTCAGCCATGAATCGAACCCAGGCCTTTCGCATGGCAGGTGAGAATTTTAGCACAAAACCATCAATGCAAATATAAATAATACATCAAACCAGACCCCTGCATTGTTTTCAAACACACTGTGAAAGGCTGATATCATGGGAGGTCATTTACCTTGGAATCCAGGAAGCCCATCTTGACCAGGCTGGCCAGGGGAACCAGGAAGGCCCACTGGCCCTGGGGCTCCAGGGAAGCCTGGTCTCCCTTTGTCCCCAGGCAGTCCGGCAACATCCAGTCCAGGGAGGCCCAGGTCACCTTTGTCACCTTGTACACCCGAAAACCCTTGCAATAAGAGGAAGAACTGTGAGAATGACTGTGTTGATTTTTTTTGCATACTATTGATACAGAGAATTATTATTATTGTTATTACTATGAAATTTTAATTTTAACTATTTCTTTAAGATTACACACTCCATGCAGAATTTACATCCAGTCACAGGTTTCACGAATCAGTCCATGTTCTTTATGCTGTATAAAAGTGCAACTGTCCAGCTTGTAGGCAGCATACCTGATGCGCCTCCAACCCCCTGAGGGCCAGGAGGTCCGCGGGGCCCCGGAAGCCCTAAAGCAGGGAGACCTGGAAGCCCTCGAGGTCCCTGGGGCCCAGGAAAGCCAGCATCCCCTATGAGAAAGAAACAGAGAGAAAGCAGACACAGGGAGCCGGGGGACAAACCACTGTGTTCCAGTTACTGGAATCGGAGCTGAGAATGAGTTTTCTAAGTTGGAATTCCGACTTTAGGGGGCATTCTGGTTGAAATTTCTGACTAGGATCTTGGAAAGTTCAGATGGAATGCACCATAAATCATATTTATATGATTTTTATGGCTCCACAACCAATTCATGGAGAAAACCAGGGATGTTACTGCACCACAAATAATCTCAGGCTGCTCTGATCAGACTTTTGTAGCAGTATATCTGGATCAGAGTGTTTTCAGTATAAATGGCCTGAACAACTATGAGGTTTCTGCAACAGGACAAGCTTTGCTCCTCAACCTTAGCTGCCCTGTGCAGTGCTTTTCAGCATTCTGCGTAACCCTTCATAGATGTGGCGTTAGACACTCACTGGATTTAGAATGTTAAAGTGTTAGAATCAGACAATGTTAGGGTGTACCGAAGGAAACCAATGGCTCAAGCCAGGAATACCCAGTCACAGACACAGGGGATAAAAAGCGGATCCAGAGCCCTGGGGGTATATGGCCACAGTGCTAACAATCGCTGCTTTTTATTAACCTTTTGGCCCAGGAGATCCAACCAAGCCTGGCAGGCCTGGCTGTCCATCTCTTCCTGGGAAGCCAGAGTCACCCTTTGGTCCAGGGGCTCCTTGGCCGCCAGGAAATCCCGCAGGTCCTGGGAGGCCAGTTACAGCAAACCCAGAATCACCCTGACAGAAAACAGGAAGGGGGAAATCACACTTAAAAAGGATATTCCGGACCTCATAATACAGAGAAGGTGCTTGGCATGCACATTACATGCACAGGCAGCAAGCTCTTCATTCAGGGGGAAAATTCACTGTATGACATCAACAGAAAACATTTCTCCACTCTGATCTGTAGTTCGATGGGCGATAAAACTGGCTGTGTGATTTTCTAATATCACAATCAGCCCAGCTGCACACATTCTTGATGCTCATCAGTTTATTCGTTTTTAAAAATTTTTTTAAAGCACCCCAATATTGCAATTTGAATTTAAATATTCCTTGCTTATAAATAAAAGCCTAAATAGTACTTAATGCACAAAACAAAAAAAAACATTATTTTTTCTAGTAATAAGAAAATGCTAACACTTTACATTAACCACACCTTGCATTCATAGATAATTCAATGCACCTCATAATACATTTACAGCGCGTTCACAGAACATTCAATGTACCACATAAGGCATTTATAGCGCATCCATAGAACATTCAATGTATCTTATAATGCATTTATGGCGCATTCATAGAACGTTCAATGAACCTCGTAACACATTTACAGCGCATGCATAGAACATTCATAAGAAGCAAGTAAGTATACCTATACATGTCTTAAAGCATTGCATTAATAATAGTTTCAATGAACAAGACATGGCATCTGTAATATACATTAATAAGAAACATTCTAATCATATAATGTTTATTAAGGAACATTAGGATGTTAAGGCCTACTAATACTACCGTTTATGGATGTTCTATGAATACATTATGAAGGTGCACTGAATGTTCTATGAACGCATTGCAAAGGCATTATGAAGGTGCAGTTAATGTAATGTGTAAGCAAAAAACTGCACCATTCTGTATGGATCCTTAAGAGAGTAAATGTGATAATTCGAAATCAGGAAGTGATTTCTTTCTGACTGATTACAATTTAGCTGTATACAGGTATGGACAACCATGGATATTCATCATTCCTAGAGATCTGCCTGTGCAGTAAAACCAATCGGCGCTCCACACTCTCACCTTAGGCCCTGGGAAGCCTGGGTGCCCGGGGAGGCCGTCGGACCCGGCCCGTCCAGGGATGCCGGGGCTGCCAGGAAGGCCTGTTATTCCAGGGATCCCTGCAGATGCACAATGTCACAGTGGGCCTGCGTTCATAGTGGGGTACCGCAGGGTTCAATTTTAGGACCATTATTGTTCCTAATT
>JAODKC010000112.1:108553-119047 GCA_026777985.1 Mormyrops attenuatus
AAGAGGTGGAGTATAAAATTAACGTGAACGAAAAGTGAACTATAGAGAGAACATTCCCAAACAACCAAAAAACTGACGTAAGTTCTCCTGAGACGGTTAGACCCCTTAAATCAAACTGAACCCCGAACCTGAGGTAATGAATAACAAAATTGACGGGCCTCGTCTGGAGAGTGCAAAAGAGTAACCTGTCAATCCAGAGTGATTTTCAGAGTTGCCGGGAACAGGAGAAAATTCGGAATCCCCTTCTCTCTCAGTTCTTTTCTCACTGCGGTGAAAGAGCTCCGCTTCTTCGCCGTAGTCGGCGAATAATCAGGGAAAAAGTTCAGTAAGCCTCCATCACCAAAGCGCACTGGGCCGTGGTTCCTAGCTTCACGGAGGATAAGGTCTCTGTCACCACAACGGAGGAGCTTGATGATGAACGCCCGGGGTCTCCTGGTGTTCGATGGAGAGTTGAAGTAGACACGGTGTGCACGTTCGATCTCAAACTCTCTACCTGCCAGAGGAGGAAACCATACAGGCAGTGCGCGTTTAATGAAGCCCACAGGATCATCTTTCTCCGTGCCTTCAGGGAGGCCCACTAGCCATAGATTGCTACGTCTGCTACAATCCTGTAGGTTGACAATCTGCTGTTCTAGCACGTCAAGACGCTGAGCGTGCTTGTTAACAATTTCCCTCTGCTCCCTTTGTTCACCTGATATTAAGTCCATTTTCGAACACATAGTGGTCATGTGTGAAGAGAAATCGCTTCTCAGGGCTGCTAACTCAGATTTCTTAACCTGCTCGAGTCGTGCCAGCGAATCCGCCATGTCGGAGGTGCTAGCACGATTGTCTTCCGATTTAGATTTCTTTTTCCAAGGGGATGAAGAAGGAGTTAGAGTCAACTGTCTGCGCGTTATAGACATTATGTAAGCCCTTCCGAAACTGAACATATCGGAGAAAGGCGATAAATATTGCAAATGCGGGCTGTATGCCAGGAGCTCACTCAATGTGCGTGCGACTCCATGGTTGCGTCACGTGATCTCCCTCCTACATTGGACTTTAAAGTTTAGCATGTAGCATTTTGCTCTTTTCTAGAGTTTTACTGGCACAACTTGAATGGTATATACCTATATATTTTCATTTAAAAAAATGTGTCATAAATTATAAACCAAGCGTGTAGTAGTCAAGGACAGTAAATCAAGGACTTTACCTTCTGTAGGCAAAATGCACAAAAGTAATGGGACACACCTCAATTATTGAATTCAGGTGTCTCATTCAGACCCATTATATATAAAATCAAGCACTTAGCCAGGCAGTCAGGTTTACAAACATTTGTGAAAGAATGGGTCGTTATGAAGAGCTTGTGAATTTGTGGTACTGTCATAGGATGCCAGCTTTGGAATAAGTCAGTTCGTGAAATTTCTTCTGTGCTAGATATTTGATTTTAAATGGTATTATTGCAAAGTGGAAGAGTTTTGGAACAACAAACTCAGCCATAAAGTGGCAGACCACATAAACTAACAGCAGGGTTGCTGAGTGCCAAGGTGCATAGTGTGTAAATGTCACCAACACTCAGGTGATTCAATAACTGCAGAGTTCCAATCTTCCTCTGTCATTAACCCCAGCATAAAACTGTGCACTCATGCACAATGCTGTGCAACTGTGCTTCATGGCTGGGCAGCTGCATGCAAGCCCACATCACCAAGAGCAATGCCAAGCGTCGGATGGAGTGGTGTAAAGCGTCCCGCCACTGGAACAGTGGAAACGTGTTCTGTGGAGTCACGAATCATGCTTGTCTATTTATAAGTCTGATAAACGAGTCTGGATTTGGCAGATGCCATGAGAATGTTACCTGCCTGACTGCATTGTGCCAACTGTAAAGTTTGGTAGAAGAGGGATAAAGGGATGGGGTTGTTTTTCAGGGGCTGGTCTAGGCCCCTTAGTTGCTGTGAAGGGAACTCTCAATGCTTCAGTATCCCAAGACATTTTGGACAATTCCATGCTTCCAGCTTTGTGGATCTTGCTTTCTGCATTCTGGCAGTCATGCTGGAACAGAAAAAGGCCTTCCCCAAACTGTTCCCACAAAGACATGGTTGGGTGAGTTTGGCATGGAAGAACTTGACTGGCCCAATCAGAGCCCTTACCTCAATGTCACTGAGCACCTCTGGGATGAATTAGATTGCAGATGAATGGAGATTGTGAGCCATACCATCAAGTCCAAGATTAGTGCCTGACCTCATAAAAGCTCTTCTGGATGAATAGGCAAAAATTCACACAGACACTCCAAAATCTTGCGGAAAGCCTTCCCAGAAGAGTGGCAGCTGTTATAGACCAACTCCATATTAATGCCTATAGATTTTGAATGGGATGTCACAAAAGGTCCTGTAGGTGTAATGGCCAGATGTCCCAATACTTTTGTCCATGTAGTGTATATTGACAGTTGTTTGCTGGCTTGTTACCAATTTCAAAATCTGTATTTAAGATGCAATCTGAAGCTCGCCAGCATGAGGGTAATATTTTGTCATCCTTCTAAGAAAACCAGATTGCTAATCTTTACATTTGCAGGACACCGTAGTGATTTTTGTCTGTGTCCATATGAAACTGGTCCTTAAAACTCATATATTATGATACTCACAGGTAAACCTTGGAGTCCAGGTTGTCCAGGGAACCCATCTTGGCCCGGCTGTCCATTCAGGCCAGGTAAACCAGGTGGTCCCGGGAAGCCAGTGTCCCCTTTCTCTCCTTTCAATCCATCCAGAGGGACAGTGTCTCCTGGCTGCCCCTTCTGCCCGGCGAGACCTGGAGCTCCCTGGGACCCAGGAAAACCCTGGAAACACATGGGACACCTTTCGAGATCCAGGCCGTGAGTGTACGATACTAAAGCAGACACATGGGAATCCTCACAAAGAATCAACAGGATCAAATAAGAGAACAAAGAAAAACTTGGGATTATTACTGGTAGCCCAGCCAATCCAGGACTTCCTGGAAATCCTTGATCACCTTTTACCCCAGGGTGTCCTGGAATACCTGCAACACATGATGACCAGGAGCATCAAGACTCCTGCATCAGTTCCCATCATCCTGGATGACAGGCCAGCCACCGGCTAACGTTCTGAAGCTGACTGACATTACCTGGTGTCCCGGGAGGTCCAACTGGACCTTGAGGTCCCACAACGTGCCGATTGTTAGAAACACAGCTGCCGCAGGTGTCGCCCTTTTCACCTGTGGAGGCAGATTGTAGAGCAGGTGAAGTTATCCTCATGTGAAAAGGTGACACTGTACACAGGGGGATGCAGAGACACCTACCCTTCTCTCCTTTCAGTCCCAGAAACCCTATGCTTCCTTTCTGCTGTCTCTGGCCAATGCAGTTTGCTATTCCTGGGGGTCCCGGCAGACCTGGGGGTCCTGTGCCCCCTGGAGCCCCCCGTAACCCTGGGGATCCAGGCAGAGGCAATCCTGGTGGTCCGTCTTCACCTTTCTGCCCTACTTCTCCAGGAAGACCAGGTGAACCGAGTGGCCCTTGGGATCCAAGACCTAGAAAAGAAGAAGTATTAGAAAAATAAGATATCCATCCATCCATCCATCTCATCCATCCTATCCATCCACTTACCCTCAGTGACAGGAACCTATCCTAGGCCTTATAAGCCATACAAGGCTGGGGTACACCTTATATAATCATCATATTGAGAATTGCACAATTAAAATATACTTCAAATATAACTATATATGAAACAAGAGAAACAAAGATACTTTTGGCAAAAGTTTAGTCCAAGCTTACCTGGTGCCCCAGGCTGTCCAGGAGGCCCAGGCACACCTGCAGAGACCAGAAGGACAGTGTTTAACATCTCAGTCTAGCTGCTAAAAACAGTCAAAAATGGACACACTTTACATTATAGAGCAATTATGTTGATGCAAATAAATACCAACATACATTCTTTGTACAGTCCCAGACAAGACCAATAAAGTGCAATGTTCACAGTCTATCTGGCACCAATATACTTCTGTAAAACACTGTGCCAATCCAGCAGCATGATGTGCAATTCTGAGTGTGGCTGTGCAATGTGACGTACCCTGCAGACCAGGCTCTCCTTTCAGTCCCTGAGACCCAGGGTAGCCAGGCTCTCCTTTTGGTCCTTCGCCGTTATGCTCCACGTCATACAGTACCTGCAGGGCACCAGCCATTAGCCAAATACGCACCTAATTCCCTGTACTCCTCATGTATGCACTAAACACAGCCCAGCCTGACCATCAGACATATTTTACAGTGAGTCTTTACAGATCATCGCCATTTGATCAAACTAATATACACTAGCAGCCAAAATTATAACACTTCCAATATTTAGAGATAGCAGAACTTTATTCCAGTTACTCCAGGTACTTTTTTCATTGTCCAGTGAAGGATACTTGTAAAAATGCTTTGATTGTTTCTAAACATTACTGCCACATTTTTGGCCACTAGTGTATGTAACTGTACAAATCATACTAAGTATGTAGCTCCCTTCTGCAGCTTTTAGCATTTTATTCAGCAGAGCAGTTGACTGACCCATTAAGGTCACACTTACTGGACCCGGAAGACCTGGGAAGCCACGGTCACCTTTTTCACCCTGAGTGGTTAAAGATATGTGTAAAAATGGCTGCCGACTCACAGATTTACATATTTTTCTTCATAGCACATAACTCATCTTACCAAACTCCCTTCCCTGCCTGGAAATCCAGGAAGCCCGGGCTCTCCTTTGGGGCCCTGCATGTAACAGAACAGTAGTTAAGGGAACAAATGACATCCTTACAGACAATGGACGTGGTTTAAACCATTGCGGGCACTGACCGGAAATCCCGCCTGTCCGTCATCGCCATCCTTGCCTGGCTTCCCCTGCCGACAGACACAGGCATACGACGCGTAAGCAGCACAGCCTTCAGCTGATCCCTGACTTTCCACCCCGTCGCTGTCACACCACATCTATCCTCATCCTACTCTGGTTACTGACCTTCAGCTGCGTTTCTTGTTAGCACGCGTTTGTGGGAGCCCTTTCTGGCCTTTCAGGGGGGCTGGGGCCAGATATTTATAATAAGCTTGTTTTGGCTTCGTAAGGCCGCACTGTCCATCCTCATGACCTACAAACACTCCCCTAAACTAAATACCCCCAATTACATCAAGCGGAACGCTGCTCTCGTAGTATATTACATAACGGAACTCCGCTTGCTGCAAGGCAGCTGCTGAGCTGGTGTCAAACCGAGCATCGGCGAGGGCCCGCTTTCTCCAGCGTTCACGGCGCACCCCCCGTCACACAGGTCCCTTTTCCGGACACTGTCGCACACACCCCCCCATCACACAGGTCCCTTATTTGGATGCAGTCACTCCACTTACCCTTTTCCCTGCTTCTCCAGGCTCCCCCTTCACGCCTTTCGGACCTCCAGGTGGACCCTGAGAAGATGGGAAACCTCGGTTGAAAACATTAAAAATGTACACCTCAAAATTAATGTAACAAGTGTAACACTGTGCAGGAGGATGCATTCTGCACCATATCAGGTTTGTTTTCCTTGACAGAAGCTGAGAGGTTTCATGTAAATATCAAAAAATATCTATAATTACTTAAGGAACAAAAGCAGAGAGAAAAAATGAATAAAGGCTTCTTTCTTTGAGCTTCTCTGAATGTAAACAGAGAAAAAGCTGGAAAAGGCATATATTTTTTTATGTTCTCAGAGAAGGTTCTTTCACCTCCTGATGTGCTGATCGGGGATGTGGCCACTTGGCTGACATGACATTCCAGACCAGGTCTGGTGCCTTTACATGACTCTGCATACCTCTCAGGCAATATATTCAAACACACATTACAGACACTTACAGGAGGTCCAGGCAGTCCAAGCTGTCCAGGTGGGCCAGGTGATCCCTGACTCCCCTGAGAGGTACACAACAGGAAAACAAATGCATTAGTGAGGAACTGTAATGTTTCCATCCTGATCCAACTATGGTGGCAAGTGACATGATCAGTAAAGAGTATACAAGGGACAAGAAGATATTTGACAGAAGCTGATATGTATGGGCGTAACAATGCACCATGGCATGAAATCATTCATTAATGCTAATGTAAGAGGGGGAGCAAGAGGCATTATTTCAGTTGCTTTGAGAGTCTGTTTTTACATTTTGCACTGGAATCTGCAGAACAAAGAAAAAAAACGGCAAGAAAAAAAGAATTGGCTTGAAAACAGCTTAATTGTACATATACATGCCTAAAAAGAATAAATAAGAACTTTGACACCTTGATGTCTTTTCAGTCTTATTCTGTCGAATATATTGTGTATTAATTGAACCTGTAACATCCATCAAACCAAATCATGATTAAACTGTATGGTTACATCCCTATGGATATGTTTATATGAATGTATAATGTTTCTGTGGCCGACATCCCATCCAAGGTTTGCCCCAGCCTTGTGCCCCGTGCTGCCTGAGACAGGCTGCGTCCCTGGCACTGTCACCGCCACCCAGGATAAACGGCTAAAAGACAGATGGATGGTGCTTCTGTCTTGCATTTAATTTTATGTCCTTAGTAGTGTAGTTATAAAACTGAATAGCCTAAGAATCTTAATACAAAAGCATGAAATTTTACAACCTTGTATATTTTAATGGGGTGTATATATAAAATTATGACTTGAGGAGGAGTTCTTCTGCGGAGCTTACACTTACAGTTATGAGAAAATGCAGAGGGTTTTATTGTGCTGCCATCTGGTGCCGAAAATCAAGAAAGGCAATTGCCTTATTTATTGGTCACATGTGCAGCTCATATTACATGTGCAGAATACTGCTGCAGGCAACATTCCATATGGCTTTGTAAGCATTAGGAAAATCCTTTTTTGTGCCATATATCAGTAACATAAGCACATAAACAGAGTTGTCAACCATTCGTAAATTTATGGACAGTTTGTATTAAATTTACCCCTTCCATAAACCCGTAAATAAATTTGACTGAAGGTAAAACCCCAAAAAAGGATGACAGTGAAAAAGAAAAAAAAAAGTCTTGTCAGTAAAGAAATTTAAGGTTGGTGACCCTGCACGCAAATGAACATTTGTCCTAGATAATACCAATATGGTGCTTGAAAAACATATTCCTAATGGACAGTGAAACAGGCCATGTCTATCGGATGGATCCGATGGTCACCGCTTCAGCCCGCTCACGTACCTTGTCTCCTTTCTGGATCTCGGACCTGCCTGGCCGCGTCTGTTCTCTGATTGTGCCTGGAGGCCCTGGCTGCCCCAGGGTGCCCTGTTCACCCTGTCACACGCACAAACAGTGTCACCAATGACGACAGCAGTCCGCAGGACATCGACACTGAAGGCAGTTTGCTCATCCTACCTTATCCCCTTTAGATCCTTGGAAGTTTAAGCCCATATTACCCTGGATAAAAAATAACAGGTTAGAAAAAACAGTGAATGTCTGTCCAGTGGCAGGTGGGTCAAAGCAAGGCCCATCCCCGACTCATACCAGGGTCCCTGCTATACAATATTAGCTGCCTTGCGGTCCTTGGTGGCCATGAGGGTTCCACTCATGGCTCTACAGTGACATCTACTGGCGTCTGGGTGCTACAAAAAGTGCGCCAAACTAGTGAACAGATGCTGTATAGGAATGAAGACATTTTAATTTGTCACCATTCATGGACCTGGCATCTCATCCATGATGTACCCTTCCAAGTGTTCTGTGCTTCCTGGCTCTAGCTTTGGATTGCTACACTCTAAATTACATAGATACATACATCTGCAAATAGATGCACACCTTATGGATGACTGAATAACCAGTACTGCTTAGCAGAATGAGCAGCAGTTAGTTCAAATGCTTGCACTGTACATCTACGTCTGATTTCATTAAATTAGCAAAGCAGCAAATGTACCTTTGGCCCTGGAGGACCAGGGGGTCCTGGAAGCCCCTGAAAAAGAGATAAAAATAATAAACAATATGAAATAACAATGGAGGCAACTAGTGATGACCAAATGCAGCTTCACAAACCATTTGCTGCATTTTTAACCCCAGTAGATTGTGCTCTCTGTTCCAAAAAGGGGTCATAGCATGCCCCAGAGCAAACCAATCTAGTGGGGTAAGAAATACAGCAAATTATTTATGAAGCTTCATTTGGCCATCACTAGGGGCTACACACAGGCTTGTTTATATTGTAGGCACATGGACTCCACTTAATGCTGTTCATTTGTGGCAGCAAAGTTTGTTAATGCTAGGAGGGGACCGGAGGTGTACCAAGTGAGACACACCGCAAAGCCTTTTGGCCCGAGGGGGCCAATTGGGCCAGCCAATCCCGGAAGTCCTTGAGTTCCCTGTGAGAAAAAGAGGCAGGTGATCCATAATGTAACTGAACTCTGCACAGTATCCTCACAGGTACCGTAACACCACAAATCACTAATGGTCATAACCAGCAGGAACAATAAATAGCTAAATTGCGTAAACATGCATGGCGGCTGCCAAAATGTTACCATATTCATTACTACATTCACTACTACACAAGAGGAAAAAAGTTTTAATTTTTAAGTTAAGTTTTAATTTACCATTAATATCAGTACTGTCAGAATACTGAAGATGCAGCTTAGCATTAATATCACTACTGGTAATACACTGAATAAGGTATCAGACTTGCTGGCATTTAAAAAAAAAATGGTAAAATTAAAAAAAGACTAGTCCCCTAAATAAAACTAAATACACAATGTATATATTATGCCTGAATTAATGCCATGATGGCCAGTACCAATTCACAGCTGTACATACTTTTACCTTGAGTCACCTAAGTTTCTCTCACTGCTCTTTATGTTCCTGCCTGCTTAAGTGACACAGTGACTGAAAGGTTTTTCCCAGCTTTGGGCTTACAGGAAAGCCAGGAAGGCCCGGAAATCCTGGCTCCTCCTTCTCCCCCAAGGTGTTGGCACTAAAGATCTCTGCAGAGTCGCCCTGCAGGAACAAAACCAGCAGTCAAACATGCTCTGAAGTATAATGAATGCACACCGAAAATGACCAAATTCATTATAGTTCAATCTCCAGCACATCACAGCATATCCATATTAAAATTTATAAAATTGGTTGAGCATTTTGTAACCCATAAACTGCATATATCATATTCATCTCTTTAACCCCTGACACTTTAATACAGCTGAATACTTTACACAAACAAGTCAGGTTAAGCACGCAGATCAAAGGTCCAATACCTTTGTTCCTGGGCCCCTAAAGCAGTGTTTCTCATTCTGGCCCTCAGAGACGCACAGTCCATCCAAGATTTTGGAGGGATCAGAAACGCGGGCTGTCTGGCAGGGAGCAAAAACGCGGGCTGTCTGGCAGGGAGCAAAAACGCGGGCTGTCTGGGGGTCCCTGAGGATCTGCTTGGGAAACACTGGCCTAGAGGCACCACCACTGTACTGTTGTAGCCTCTGCTATATGACTGCACACATGCAGCAGGGGAAGCCGAATGCTTTAATACAGGGGGTGGCCAATCTTATCCGCAAAGGGCCTCTGTATGCTGGTTTTTGGGATAACCTTTGGGTCAGCTGTTCAAACCTAGTTTCAGCCAGTCAGTCCTCTAATCAGTAACTTAATTAGAGAGTTGCAGCGAAAACCTGCATATACACCGGTCCTTTGCGGATAAGATTGGCTACCCCTGCTTTAATACTTCTGCTTGTTATAGCTAATGGCATGGCCTTTCTGCTTCTTCCTGGAATTCTGGCAATCTCAACAATTCAAGTATTTGTTTGCATAAATGTATGAATTAAGGTCATGTTAAAGATAATCTTTATATTTTTTATTAACATTATAAAATCAACATCACCATACCAAGAGTCGGTGCTAGATGAACTTATCACTATTCAAGGCAAAGTCCCCCAAGAAGACTGGTCGTCCACGAAAGACAAATGTACGAGAGGATAGGATAATGCGGAGAATGTCAGTGGGGAATCGTTTCAACACTGCAGCTGGAATTGCTTGCCAAATTCAGTGCTGAACGGAGTAAGGATCTGTCTCGTCAAACGTATCTACGTTTAAGAGCATTTGGACTGACAGCCTACTCTGCAGTGACCAAACCTCTCATAAGCAGGAAGAATCAGAAGTATAGACTAGCCTTTGCTGAGGAGCATGTTGTGTGGACAGAGAAGAACTGGTACAAAGTTCACTTTAGTGATGAAGGTAAGTTTAATTTAGTTGGGTCTGATGGGAAACATTATGTTCATTGTCAAACTGGGGAAAGACTGAACCCCAACTTTGTTAAGTCAGTGAAAGGGGGAGAAGGAAGTGTCATGGCGTATTGAGACGAATTTTCAGGTGCCCCCCCCCCCCAGATGGCTACGTCACCCACGTAGCACAGAATTAAAGAAATATGTTCATTGTCCCCGTTACTGTAATGATTTCGTAAATTACGATTGTTCGGCTCCACTACTTATAGTTTGGCAGAGTGTGGGGGCGGGGCGGGGGGGGGGGGGGGGGGGGGGGGGGGGGGGGGGGGGGGGGGGGTGGGGGGGGGGGGGGGGGGGGGGGGGGG